>OOFC01043191.1:0-29155 GCA_900323345.1 Pseudochromis fuscus
TTTTAAAACAGAGAGATGTGTTTCAGCTTCACCTACCAGGCTGCTGATATTCATTAAATATTCTTTGACCCGAATGAGAAGCTTTGGCCTCCAACTGATGATTAGGATAAGGGTTGTGAACATAGAAGACAGCCAATGGGAGGCAAGATGAGGATGCAAGGAGGTCAACCACAGCCAAACACCTCCAGAGAAACAGCTTCAAGGAGCCAGCTCAGTAGCAGAAATAAGACCCACTTTTCATGGACTGTATCAAGTAGTGGAAGTGGATGGCATCAAGAAATCTTACAATGACAGGGAAAGGCCGGTCTGAAGGGCAGCACCACTTCAGACAATTTTTTGGTAATTTTCACTCAGCACCTGAAGATTTAAAAGGACTCCAATCTCCGCAGCCTCCATGCCACCTCTACTCCTGTCTCACCCTTTTTGTCCTGCCATCACTTCCATTACTCATGGTCACACTCTGTGGGAGGATATACAGGTACTGAAAAACCATGACCTCCTCCTCTTTCAGTACACTGCCATGCCGTGGCTCTCGTCATCCTCTTCTGTCACATGAAATTATCATGAAGTACATGAGCGGCTTTCAGTACTTATTTCTCCAACATGACAAATTGCTCTTGTTTAAACCTTTGGCACAAATAGAGCAGAATATTTTATGTGGGAAAAAGAAGTGAAGAAGAAGAGAGATGGCTACAGAAAGCTGCTCTTAAGTGAAACACCAACAGCATGAAAAAAAAAAAGGTGAGGAGGAACAGAAACATTTCCAGTCAGTAAAACATGAGCGCTGGATAATTTTTGCTGCATATCAAAATAATTGGAGACTGTCCCCGTTCTGGATCTGTGAAAGACTTGTAAAAGATGTAGAAAAAAAGGAGCGTTAACAGGGTGATAATGACATGACAACCGATGCAGCGGCGCTTAGAAGAGAACAGTCATTACATCGTCCATGTTCAACTGGTCTCCTTTGATCTTATCGTGGTCGTCGCTGCAGTAATAACTGGCCCTGTGTTGGTCGCTGCTCCTGACGAGTGAAGATAAAGGCCGCTGGTGTGGAAGACACAGACAATAACTAGGAGGAGACATCTGATTGCTGTCTGCCCTCCTGTTTCCTTGTCGTCACCTTAGCCGCAGCACAGTAATTACCACAAGCTCACAAGCAGATGCAGCGGTGTCAGAGGAGCACTGCAAGGAGCGATGATCAAATACACTCATCCAGTATTCTGTGTGTTAGATTGATCAGACATCAAGCTCCAGTTTGAAGGTACTGATGCTTAGGGTCACATAATGATGTATAACTGCTGCCTTTCCTTTTTGGCTTTTTTCATCAAGGTGACAATAACCTTTTGTGCCTAATGCTCAGTTAGAATTACATGTTCATTTGTTTGTTTATTCTGTTGCCCTCAAACTGAATTTGAATTTATTTGGGCTGTTAGCCAGTCTGATTTAGCCATTTAAAAATTTCTCACTAACTTCCCTAATGTTTTGTAATTGTATTTGGCATTTCAGGGTGAATGATCAGTAATCAATGATTTTAAGTGGTTGGCTGATGGATTGATCAATGCTGAAGTACAATGACGCACTTGTGTGCTTTGTGGTTTTGAAGCTTTCAGTCTTAATGAGCTTTCTTTCTTTCTTTCTTTCTTTCTTTCTTTCTTTCAACATGACTTGCCACTGTTTTTCCTCAGTCTTGGTTACACTTGCACGTTGTTTGACATACAAACTGAAGCATGTGCCACAGCCATCCAGCAACGGGGCTAAATTAACAAATGGCATGTTGTAAATGAGATTGGTTTGGCTAATGTGATTTCTGGTGAGGGAGGACAAACGGGGGGAGGGGGAGGCAATAAAGGAAAGCAATTTGAAGGGAGGCCCCCTTTCACATGCATCAGCACATGAAGCTGCCTCATTAATTCCATGAAAACCTGCATCAGTGGGATGAGTATTTACAGATGAGATGAGGTTGTCAGAAAAGGCCGTTTTCAACTGCGCCTGATGGATGCTCAGAAATGCCACAACAGAATGGTCACTGCCTAAACAACATGTCAACACACCTTCCAGTCTGACATGCCTCTCGCACGCTGAATGAAATACCTTTGCACATTAATATTAATGCACCCAAACAGCAGGACATTTAATACAAACACCTCTGACATGGATTAGAAAGATCTGTGTGAAACTATTTGCTGCATGTTGTATAATTCAGTCTGACAATAGTGCTGAGTGAAAAGTTCAGGAATTACCATTCATCCTGTGCAAGACATCTACGTCTGTGCCAAATACTGTGGTAATTCATAAAGTTGTTGTTCAGACATTTCACTCAAAACCACAAATTTGGACCGAATGGTGCAGCTATGGAAAGTCATTTGGAATCAATCCTCCCAACCCAGCCCTCGATTGTTGATTTTTTTTTTTTTCTGTCTGGACCAAGGTGAAGGATAGTGACATGCTATCAACTCCTGAAACAGATATTGACATTTCCACATGCAGGTCATTTCAGCTTTATGGTCCTGACAGTAAAGATTTGCTTGTAATCTATTTTTCCCCGTTTTATTCAGTATATAGCCTACAACAGTACTGCATAGTATTGGTCATCCTGTAGTGTTGTCCAGTGTCTGACAAAGAATCATTATGTCATTTATATTTCAGTGCAATAGAAATGGTTATGATGATTGATAACCAAGATTTATTTGCCATCATCTTGGAAAAACAAGTTGATGGTACAACAAGGTATCTATCTATCTATCTATCTATCTATCTATCTATCTATCTATCTATCTATCTATCTATCTATCTATCTATCTATCTATCTATCTAGCTATCCATCCATCCATCCATGAAGATACTCATCAAAAGTGAAGGAGATCTGCAGATTTGAGTTGTCTGTAGATGCTTCACTGTGATTGGCCCATTCTTGAGTCTAGTCCTTGGTGCCACATGAGGAGTTAAAGAGCCTAAAAACACTCAGGAGCCAATTTCAGACATGCTGTATTACTTTAATCGAACACAAAAATAGACTCTGTCGTGATGCTAATAAATTGTGAGAGTCTACCTGTGATACCTCGACTGATCTTAGTGTCTCAAACGGGTATACAGAGACTTTTTTTATGGCAACAAACGATCTGATCTACAAAGCTCTTAGAGAGCACAAACCTCCACCAAGGCAAAATCCATGTCTGATCTGCACCAAGCTGTCTTAGATTGTCGAGATTGTTATCTTGCACGTGTAGAGAAGAAGATGCTGAATTAAAAAAAAACTAGATTCAGGGAAAGGAAAAAAAAGATGTTATTCAAAAACTTCTTGATGCCAGGATGGGTGCATGAAAACTGAGGAGCAGGAGTCGTGAAGGGGTCGGGGTGCTGCTGGGAGATACTGTGTAAAGGCCTTAGTCGCAAGCACAGACATGGAAGAATAGTTTGGTGGCGAAGGTGTTTCAATAGAAAGACGGACCAGCCAGGCGGATTAGAAAAGACAGGTGTTGTATCAGGGTGGATGAAAAAGGACAGAGGATGAGGAAAACACTCAGGAGAAGAGGAGTTGAAAAGAGGGCTTTATTGGATAAGAGGCTCGAATGAAAACTTGTAGGCAGTGCTGGCATTTGCTGTCTCTTCAGGTGTTACGTTTCCAACAATAAGAGAAAGAGATATGTGCCAATGTCATCCTCAAGAGGCCATTTGCAAGGCTATTCCACCCACTACACTGTAAGTTCAAGTATTGATAACACTAAAACGAGAAGAAACAGCTCCTGTATTTCCATCGAGGTGAGCAGATCATCACTCTGGCAATGGCAGGGACTCTGAGGGGATCTGAAACTTTTCACACACACACATACCCACTTTTTATATCTGTATCTGATATGATATTAACACATTCTGAGGGAGAGGGCTGGTGGACAAAGCTAACTTTAAGTGGAGATAAATGAAAGTGAACAATTGCTCTGATATCAGCTCCTTTGGTTCCTACATCCCATTAAAAGCTCCTGCACAGGGAGAGCCACACAGAGAAAAGCTGCATTACAGATGAGCCACAGCACATTGACGTATAACCTGCAACCAGGCTTCATTAATTAACCCCCCTGAAACACTTGAGACTACTGAAGGAAAAAAGCTCTTCAGATGACAAAGTGGTCCGGTGATTAGTCAGAAAAAGGTGACCACGGTCAACTTGATTGCTGAGTATATCTCCCCAATTTCAAAAAGATAATTTAGCTGAATTGAATTTACCGGCTGCAGGTGAAACTGGCCAAAAATATCAGTGAGCTCCTTCAGTTGGCCTGCTTTCCTCTACTGTCAAACACCTGCAGCTAAATCCAGTTATGAAATCAACACACAAGCTGTTGAGTATAACCACCTGGCTTTCTTTATGTTTTCTCCCTCCCTCTCTATTATCCTCGCTTGAAAACAAAATAATCTCCATCCCCAAATTAAATTAGATAGTAGCCACTGACAGGTGAACCAGGCTGGGACCTGAACCAATAAATTAGTAAGGTGAAACAGGGCCGCACAGGAGATGCTCGGAGTCAATTAGCTGAGGAGCAGTTGTCAGTGGAGTGTTTTTAGGGGCGAGTGGACACAGGCAGATGCGGAGATAAAGGGAGAGCTAATTCAATTAATGAGTGTGATGCTGTTCTTCCCATTATCGGAGCTAGTTAAAAGTGCTGGTGCGTGGCAATGCTGCGAACGGAGGACAAGATTAACACTATCAGATAAAGAGCACTCACCAGACAAAGCTCATCTCCACCCATGCATTCTGCTGCACTTCCCTCCGTCTCGCCCTTTTGTCTCACTTGCAGCACATCTCACTCTTCCTATCTCTTTTTGTCTGTCTCTATCTGGTTCCTCTGAAACGTTCGGCTACACTCACTGTATCTGCACACCGAGCCTTTTTTCTCACATCGCCCTCTATTCTCCTCCTTCCTGTCTTTGGTGCCCTGCACTCTCTCTATTTATTTATTTTTAAAAGGAATCAGAGATCCCTGCACACTGTTCGTTACGCTAACTCATTTTATTTAATTACCTTATTTCGGTTGGTAAACTTTCATCAGGTAATTTGAAGGTCTACCGACCGAAACGTCTTAATTAAGTAAAGTGTGTATAAGTCACAGGCAGTTTGCAGGAACTCTGGATCCTCCTTAGTTTACAGTTTTTGGCCCAGCACACCTGTAATTAAGACTTAATGGTGGAGAACACTGTTGAAAGGTTTAAGTTAGCTTCAGTCTGTCTACAACTCCAGGTGAATAAAATATCTCTATATAAAAACTTGGTACAGGCATAGTCTAAATCAGTGACCCCGATCTTTTAACTTGAAGTCCAACACGACAACATTACACCAAATCTTGCTGCCAAACCATCATCACTGTCTGTGGTGCTTTGCTCAACCAGCTTCATGTTCAAATTTCTCACTTTTTACTTAGAAAAAAAAGGCCTGAAGAACTGGCCGGTGATATATATTCATGCCCGCTATCATCACCCAACCTTCATCCACACCTTCTAATTTCATCTGGGTGCTGCCGGAAAAATGCTTTTAGAAAATGAAGCCTTGCGTGAAGCCTATCTGGTCCTTCACCTCAATCTTGTGAAATATCAATTTCATTTCTTGCCAGCATTGACCACCTCCTCATCTCACCTTTCTTTATAGATCAATATCTGTGTGATCCAAACGTGACAGTGAGTGGATGCATCTTGAGGAGACCAGAGCTGCAAAGGGTTAAAAGCCACTACCGGTCTATCAGGGGACAAAGATGATCAAAGGGAGTACTACTTAAAGTGCTACTTAGTCATTTCAACCTGGAGTAGATTGTATTGAGTGCTACTTAATTGAGTGGGTGCTGACTGTCACCAAACACTGGGCACATTTAAAATCAGGTGGCCTTACAAGGAACTGTGCTCTTCATGAAAATCACTGACTATTTACTTTTTACTCAGAGATGAGAAAAGAGCAGTCGATCGCCTTCAGCCAAATTCTTCCTTCATCCAGAGCAGAGGCCTGAAAAACACACGTGGTATGGTGTTGCCTCATCTGCAGTAACATCTAAGATCTCTTTCACAGTCTTTTTTTTTTTTTTAATTAAAAGAAAAAGCAGCCAGATGACTGACATATGAAGCTTGGACCTGAGCTCTGGGAACAAACTCTCGCCTTTAAGAAAAAAAAAAAAAAAAAAAATAGAAAAAAGAAGCGAAGACGAAATAACTGTCAGAGAAGTGCGGCTGACTTCAAATGAGAAGAGGTTTGAAATGTGAGCCGGCCATAGCCTCGTGACATGAACGGATCCATGACAGATCAAGAGCAATCATATGGGCAGGAGCGCTGAGAAATGAATTCGAGGTGAATTCAGAAAGGCTCCTGAGCTGGTCTGAGGACAGGAACAGTTCATTTGAAAACCTCGGTTTCATACATTTAGCATCTTAAATAGATTGGGTGCTAAGAAAGTAGTTATGTTTCTGTGAATAAATAAATCCCAATGTCCAGATTTTAGTTATTTTTATTATTATTAAAGAGAGGCATCATTATAATCCTCAGTCACAATAACCAGCCTTTTTTCACTTGTCAAATGAAAGCATCTGAGCAACAGGTAAACAAAAAAACTAGAAATGATGGTGCTTTATGTATAACTGTGAGAGACAAAATAGAAACCCAGTCCCTGTGTAATGGCTGAAAAGCAAATTACATACATGCTTAAACAAATGAAGCTAATGGGATCCTTTTAAACATCACTTTGTAAGCAAAGGCCCCAAGAGTGCTATGATATTAATGTGATGAGATAGCACTAATGCTGAGCCTATTTCTGCACAGTGCATGGCTGCTTTTTACAGCTAAAACCCATACATAAGGCATTATAAAAAAGAGGAAGGGTAAAACGGTACTAAGGCTTTTTTTTAATTACATAAAATTAAATTTTAGTTCATAAAAAGTGAAATTTATTAGCACCTACAGCTTAGAGCACTCAGTGACTTTGTTTTCTTTAATCCGCCCCAACTTTTCATTAACCTCGTATGTCTCATTATTTTGGAGCCAAATTGTTATTAAAAAAACTCAAATAAAAAGTGAGGAAAGTATACATGTTGCTCTGAATAAAGCAGCAGTGACTCTGTGGTTGGGTATTGACTGAAATGACAAGCAGCTCTGTGTGTGTGTTCAATGACTGTGTACATGAAAGCAGGCCAACGAGATGATGACACAGAGGGGTGTGACAGTGCAACACCAACAGTGGCCGGAAGCAAGTCACCTCCAGTATTTCACAGCTGGGCTGTCATCTTGACACGAGACTCCAAATGTAAAATTAAAGAACATCACCGATCTGGTGCCCTACATGGAGGCTATTTCAACCCGCACTTGACATGAGTCACGGGATTTGCAGAACAAGCACGGGATTTCAGAGCAACACGAATTTGAAATATGTGTCACGATAGTTTTCCATTTTGTTTTTCATGTTTGTGGGAATGTACGCCAAGCTGGATGGTAAAAACTTTCAATTTTCCATTTGCTTTAATGCTGGATTTCAGGAATTTACTACTACTGCCGCTGTAGATTATAGCTGAAGGAATGGGGTCATGTTGTAGCAGACAGGAGCTTGATCCCTGTGGCTGCCATTTGAAAGGAAGCCGAGCCAGTTAAATAGGGGATACAAACACATGCAGACACTGCTCCCAGTAAAACCTATTTGATATAAGGTTGCATCCAAAGGATAAAAATTAGATTTTGCATTTGCTCTGTTGGTTTGGACGGATGATCCAGGACTGATCCAATATTTGGACGGACGCAGAAGGGGGCCAAGCAGTGTAATCTCAGGATATAGTGGGGCAGATTATGGCAAGTTGGTAAACCTGATGTAGAAAGGGTTACACAGATTAACACTGATGCTGTCGGCGCAGCAATTGGGCTCAACGAGTCCGAATCCAGTGAGCAGTGGAGTCAAGTCACTAATATTATTTTACTATGTTTGCCACCAAGGGCTCAACAATCTGTAGAGCATCCAACATCCTCTGTCCTGACAGCTTTGGTTCAAATCAGGAAAAACTTCTCCAAGAAAGGAAGGAGCTTCTGTAACAGACATGGGAAAATATTTGAATAGGTCTTCATTTGCTAACCCACACATCTGCTTTTAAGCCCTGCCAGAGTCATGACTGGGTGGACTATTGTAGTGTCCAGAGGAAAAGGAGGCTCCTGACCTTGGTGATCCCCTGACTGACCTACTTGTTATCCCTCTGTTGATAGATTTCCATTGAAACTGCTCATCAGTTATACAAGTTTATATGATGGCTTATCGCTAGCGGCAGAAAAGCAGAAGTTTTCACTTCTTCTGGTTTAAGTAGGAATTTGGACATTTTGGTTTAATGCCCAGATGTTGTAGCATGTTAGAAATTCAACACACTGTTGAACATGGTAAACATCTAGCTTCACACATGTCACACATCCCTGCATGAACAGGAATACTATTTTTATCCATGTAAGTACAATAACATTATGAATTGGAAACAAATGACTTAATTCTGTTATTAGATCAGACATTTTTACCGTAAGTTTTACTTTAAAGTTGTTTCCAGACAACATACAGTACTGTCAGAAACAGCTTTTGCACATCAAGTAGGAAGAACAGGAAAATCCTAATTGCCATATGTATGCAAATTACATCAATCCGAAGCCATTACTGAAACAATTAATCTTTGGCAATCACTAAAACATTTTAATCACGATCGTTACAAATGGTTGACTATTCATTATGCCCTCTAATTAGATCATAAATTGTATGAGCACATTGTTGTGGGAGGTTTTGAAGGATGTGACACACGAGGGACAAACACAAAAGCCGACTACGACTAATGAAGTGTGCTGCATAAATGGCACTGGGAACTAGAGTTGCTGAGAGGGGACTAAATGGCTGTTCTCTCCTGACTTCATCTATGAGTGATTTATCGACTGCCTCACTGAGGGTTTGAGGCTGCAGATGTGTGGTCAGGTGATGGAGATCATGGGTCAGATGTTGCGGTATGTCATTCAGCTGTCTTGCGGTTTGGGACCATCAATATTCGCGATGTAATTGATTAAATGCTACCTGCCGGAGTGAGTGAGCGGGGAGAGCCCTGCCAACTGTAGATACATTCTTGGTCGAAATGTCATGTGTTGTTGTATTTGTCAGTATTGTGACATTTGCACAGAGCGGGGAGAAGGTGGTACAGTAAAGCGCTGGAGTGGCAATGTGACAAGGAAGATGACAGCCACCGTGCTAACCCAACATTTCAGACAATGTCCTTCCAGAAACTGTCATAAT
This sequence comes from Pseudochromis fuscus, assembly GCA_900323345.1. Taxonomy (NCBI): domain Eukaryota; kingdom Metazoa; phylum Chordata; class Actinopteri; family Pseudochromidae; genus Pseudochromis; species Pseudochromis fuscus. Next base: position 9,267 of record OOFC01043191.1, read on the forward strand.
AGTGTCACAAAGTGTTTGCACAGTGTGAGAGAATTGACTCTTGCTGAGAAATAGCCAACCCCAGAAATAAAATAAATCTTACCTTGGTTTTATTCACAGCAGGGCGTTTGTCAGAACTGTCCACAAACTCTGCGCTCCACACTGCGCCACGTGCAGATTATTGGAAAACTCAGGGTTTAAATTGCAGGTAAATCAATTCAGGTCTGATCTGCAAAAGCTGGAATGTCAACCAGTCCATCGGCCCATTTGCACTTCATTATGTGCCCCAGTGGGCTCTGCTGAACAGTCACCATCAACAAGCTCCACTACATGCAGGAGATGGGGGGGAAAAAAACTCACTACATAGTCATCTGGCAAGGTTTGATTTGTGAGTGCATGCAAGTCTGTGAAAAGAAAATGAGGAATGTGAAGGGTGTGATGGTGGCAGAGAAAGAGATGCAATCAAGGAAAAGATGGAGGGCTGAGTTAGTGGTTGAATAATTGACTTTGATGAAGGCCCGGCCAGAAAAACAGCACATAATCTCTGCTGGCTGCTGTGTGTTACAAAAGTAGACTAAAAAGTGAAGATTTTTTTTGGTTTGTTTGAGTGTTGTTTTTGATTGAAATGCTACCCCACCGCTCTCCTCACAAGCCAAACTAAATCCAAAGTGAAATCATATGGGGATTTACAGATACAGATATTTTTCTTTGATTTTTCTGAATGTTTTGCAGAATGGCGCTGCCTTATCAGTAGCATCAAGAACAACAGAGTTTCCAAAAAACCATGTTCCTCCCTCACTCAGACCGTCTTTCCCTCATCATCCCTTCCTCTCTGACTTGTTATTTTTCTCCCAGTTCCCCTCTCAGGGCCCTGATCAGAGAACTGAGACTGATCTATAAAAGAAAACAAAGTCTTCTCATCACTATGTGTCTGTGTAAAAGTAAATAGTGTGGGTTGCTTTTTTTTTTTTTCTCTCAGGAGCGATGCAAAGTCGAACTGCTCTGTGCAGATTTGTGTCAACACAGGTTTAATATGTAGTTTGGAACAAGATAACAGTTTTCATCTAAAGCCTTTAACTTACTGTAGTGAGACGGCAGTCACATAATGATTACCTGCATGAATATACACAGCAGACTATCAAAGTAAGTTTTAAATACTAAGCAGGAATTTAAATGATCTGTGTGGACAAATAGTCTGATTCCACTGTTCTGCAGAAAATAAAAAAGCAATAAAGTAAACTTAACAGCATCTTAATACTGTTAGCCTTGCAGGACATTATGCTTACAAAATGGTTTCATCATGCTGTTCATGATGTGCATTTCAGAGAGGCCGCGGCGGCGTTTTTTGCACTCACTAGAAAGTTCACACACATCACCAGAGATGAAGGGAGGGTAAAATTTTAACAAAATTAAAGACTTGTATGCAAGCTAGCTTTGCACTTGGAGATAGTCTCATGTGCACAGAAAGACAAACACTGTCTACTTATGAGTTGAAAGTTAGCAGTTTATCCCTTTTCTTTCATGGATGCATTAATATAGACCCGTGTGCAGCTTTATTCAACATTTGAACACTTTATTCAAATTTGATTTCTAACCCAAAGAAGAAATAGCTGCTCATTATGTGACTGCCACTTCTTGCCTTGTTGCTGTGCTCTTCTCGGTGCTTACAAGCATAACAAGTATTCTTGTATTGTATAAATAAGCCACCACTGTCTCCAACAATTTATGCTACTTTGTGCCAAGCAGCACTTGACAGAGACACGAGAGTTGCACAAAATTATCTCTCAATTGATGATCTTTCTTCAGCCGGTTGCTGAGACAATATTTCCTGGTCAGTTTTTAAGTTTTTTTTAAGAATCCACCACCTCTATGATGATGGCCTGGGTGGGCTTTTGCAACTAAAAATAGCTGAATATTGTCTTATAGGACAACCATAAAACCACAAGGTCTCTGCTGGGGACCTTTTTTTTTTTTACCTTTTCTAAAATAAATAAATAAATAAATCTTTCCCTAATTGCAATGTAAAAGAAATCTCCAAAATAAGTATTAAAAGGAGAACGTAGTCATGATTTAACAGAAAAATGTATTGGCAATAGCAACAGGAAATATGATCTCTGATTTTGGTTGTTGGGTGTAACTGACCATCAACAATGACCTTTTATATGTGAGACAACATCTGCTTTCTGCCCACTACCCAACTACTCCTGTAAATCCTGTGTATACATATGCTCCTGTAAATGTTTCTGATGCTATTGTGTTTCTGAGGAGTTTTATTTCACTCACCATCCTCAGGTACACAGACCAGCTTAGTGTATGATTGACTTGATGGCCTTGTGTGCACACATACAAAGATTCGTGCAAACTAAGTGCAGGAGGTGTTATGCCCTTCCTTCACTTTTCCTTTCCCCTGCAGGAGTTTGAGCTCCTTCTCAGTGTTGTAGCAACAGGAAAAATAGCACCGGGGGGGATGGGTAGGGGGACGGGGCTGGCGATGTTTTTAACAGGGATGACCAACTCACTTCTCTCCTGCATGTTGGTAGTGCTTATCAGCCAGCACCATGCCCTGAGCACTGCTTCCACTTCACAAGGCCACCAACACCTCAACTGCCACTGGATGTTTACACTGATCCCTTCATAGAGGACTCCCTTGGGCTGCTCTCTCTGTTTGTGTGGTTGTGTGTGTGTGTGTGTGTGTGTGTGTGTGTGTGCACGACTCCCTTGGGCCACAACACAGCGTGTCTGCATTGAGCCTTGTAGAGTGACAATGCTGGGTCTGTTCCTCTGGACCACAGTCAAACGCTGTGTGCCAAGGGACAAGCGATGAAAGAGTCAACAAGGACAACTGGTCATTCAGGCCTGAACCACCTTGAGGTGAGCAAAAACTACAAAACCAAGGATATGAAAAACAAATATAGTTTTATACTTTTAGTACACAGTACCTATCCTGCTGTAACGGTACACATTCCTTTGTCAATATATATAACCAGAGAGCATCCAAAGAGCACAAACATCCACAAAGGCATAATCCCGAGGTACTGATGCTGTAGACTGAACACTGTTGCCCTCTTGTGGTGAAATAGCAAAACTGCCTTGTTAAAATTTTAACCCTTTAACTCTGAGCGTAGCATCGGCGATACATCTGCACGTGTGTCTTTGGATTACCGTAATTTGTCACGGTTTGTGCAATCAGAAAAATTCCAATGGATCCTGAGAGCAGAGATGTTGCACTTTACAGTAAATATAGTGTCATTACGGTAATTTCACAGGCGCCCCTCTCAGAAGCCAACAAAGTAGGGAATTTACTATATACTACGTGTTGTAAGAGTGTAGTAACAGTGACGATGAAGCAAGAATAGCAGAAAAACACAAAAAACATATTTTGATTTGAGAGATTTAGTAAACAAAAACACTGCAACTGCACATGAATGTTAGATTTTGCTTGTTAAATTTGAATTTGAAATCAAAATAAACAAGAAAAGTCGAGGTAGAAATTTGGACACTCAGGTGGTAAAGGGTTAAAGGCAGGTATTTTTTTGGTATGATTTTCCAGATGGGATCCCATCCTCTTATGCTGCCCAACATTTAACAATTTGTTCCTTGGGTGATAGCCTATCAGTCCAAAACTGACTTCACATTAACTGCTTTGCTTGTAAAAAGCCTGGTAAACACCGTTGCCTTGGATTGGACCAAAAGAGCAGAAACTCAGGACATAGTGAAAGAAAAGCTAAAGATGATTTTCTACTGCAACACTGCTAAAGACGGTACTTTAGATATTTTTGTACCTCACTCGACATTTAATCAGACATTGAGGGAGATGTTTTCTGTGATACACACTGACACAAGCTCTCGAGTCTGGTAAGTAGTACTGAGCAGCACTTAGCTAAGCACTGAGCGAGGAATTACTATACTGCAGCCAAAATTTAACACATTCACATTTTTGTTTTGGCAAAAAAATAAGCCAGGAAAGTTTTTCATTAGTCACTGAATAAAAGACAGAAACACATTGAAGTCTCAGCTGGCTCTTCTGTCAGGTAGACTGAATTTAGCTCCTTTCTGCTTCCCGTTGCTCATCACTCCACATCTCTTTCACGCCTTGTCATTAACCAGCAGGAAAAGGTTCAGACAGAGCTGTAATTTTCTTCCCTGTGACAATAATTAGCGAGAGACTTACGTGAACAGATCCAGATACACCACATAAAACTTTAGTACTTTCACCAGCCTTGACATTGTTTTTAATCAGTGTCACATATTGTCACGTACATTAACCACCTTTTTTCACTCACTCTGTAAGTCTGTGATCAGATGTTGAGATTATTGAAAGTTTTTCTCACCCTAACACGATTAAAAAAAAAAGGGATTTTGTTAAATTATGCAGCGTTTAATGATGGGGAAAAAAATGACACGAGAATAAAAATTGCTAAATTTGGATGAGAAGGTGGATGAAGTGACAAGGGCTGCAAACTCTGAAAGCTTAAAGAGTTGAAGGGATGAACTTTGTAAGACTGAGGTGAACGTCAGGTTATGGCTTTGCCCTGAATCTAGATGTAATAATTGCAGCATTTGTTGCAATTTTTGGCCTGTAGACATTTTTTTGTCAATAATTTACATCTAATGTGATGTTGACTATTCCTAATAAAAAGCAAACATGTTGCAAATAATGTATATCAGAAGTCCCCAACCACCGGTCCGTGAAACATTTGTTACCGGGCCGCGCAGAAAGAATTAATGATTTATATAAATTCCGTTGTATTGATCATTATAGTCTGAAAGACGTTTTATTTTGAAAAACGACGGATTCTCTCCGACTTAACTTTGGTATGTGTCTCTTGACATGTCAATATGGTTGGCTTGGTCATGTGATCAGACATGTTAGCCAAACAAACACGTCTTCAAACTAGTGAAAATGAGTAAAAGAAACCAAACGTCTTTTAAGAGCTTCTTCGCAAAGGGGAAACTTTTTTTTTTTTTTTTAATTCCGGTCGTGTTATTTTATTTTTGCTGTATTTATCTGCCACAACTTGACAGCCGGTCCGTGAAAATAATGCCAACATCAAACCGGTCCATAGTGCAAAAAAGGTTGGGGACCACTGATGTACATGACAATGATAGACAAAGGATAACAATGATGTCATCAAATTATAGTAGTTTGCACATCCACTTACAGGCTGTTGTTGATTTTGAGGGAGCATTACTCTCTCAGTGTGAGCTGCAAGAAGTACCATGTCAGCATGGACATAGAAATGTGAGTCTGAATGGGAAACATGGTTGTAAATAAACGCACAACAGTACAATATGAATACACTAGGAAGCCACTAGAGCGGTAGCAAACAGCAGAGACAGAAATGTGATGTGTTTGTGTCAGCGTACAGCTTGGTGCGTTTGTGTGTCACAAAGGCGAGACAAAGAGAATGGGAGTGAGTCCTCTGGGCCATAACACCGCTCGTCTTCACTGAGAAAAAAGGAGTGACGCTGCCAGATCTCCTCCAGTCACCCTAACTGTGGGCCTCAGACTGCACCAAGTCAAATGGTCAACCAGGACTTTACAGGACTTTACATAACTCGACGGCAAAACGACAGGAGAGTAGATAGGAAACGTAGATCTGCATTGTGGGTGCTTGCTCCGGGGTTAGCGCAGCGGTATTTGAACCTTAAGTACCCGACACAGATGACAGTGGAGGCTGAGAGATTATTGTGGAAAACACAAAGGGGCCATCACTCCAGAGGGATGACATCATTTTCTATCAGACTCCAAAATGATGAGACATAATAACATTTGTCATTCACTGTATTGTTCTTCATGAAAACGCTAACATCATCTACGTAAAAGCGGAAATCACCTGAAATGTGGTGCTCTATATGCATTTTTAAAGCAGGCAGCACAGCACCTCCCACATGTATGTTGTACCTATGCTATTTTATCTAAGTGTACACACATAGAAAGTGTTACTGATGATAGTTGAAGGGAGACAAGCATCTGGCAGGTGACATGTTTAATTAAAATTTCAAACAACAACATTTCAAATTCAATATCTGCTCCATCAAGAAAATAAATAAGAAAATCCACAGCATTCATAATTGAATCTGTTTGTTTGGAGGCTTATTATCTGTTTGTATGAAGATTAATTACACTGACAGCCTCTTTATATTACATGAACAAAAAGCTGTCTCTAATGAGGTTTGATCCACCTACTGAGAGGGAAGTTTCTGATACAAAGATGAGAAATTTAGCAGCACAACAAAACCACATCAGCTCATCATGAGCAAATGTGTGTTTTCCAGAGTGATTCTAAGAAATCTTAAGTTCAATTAGTTGCCAACTTTAACTCACCCAAGATTTTTAATCTTTTAGCACAAGGGATAGTTGCATCACGCCCCATGCATTGTTAATGAGTCTCCACTTGAGATTATACCCTGCAACTAAACTATGATGGAGATCAGGAAGGAAAAAAAATCCTTCTGTTTCTGAGTCCTGTGTAATAACACTCATTCACCCTGTTTGCACTAAATGGAAAAATCAAAACTTTTCAACTAGTTCGTCTAAAGCACCTAATTATCCACTTTGCTTTTCTCCCGTCTAATACAAATTTTATTGTGTCATTACTCGTTGCTTTACTGGAGTTTTTTCTGAGTGCATATGAAAAAAGATACAGATGCAACAGTGTGGTTTCAGTTGAGTGTCAGTTGGAGATAAGGTACCAATAATCTCTGCTCTGTATAGCAGGAAGAAGAAGGGGAATGCAATAGCTGCAAATGGTGGATGTGCAAGGAAAATGCATAGTGTTTATACAGGGAAAGTTGAACACATGTTTCAGCAAACCCTTTAAAATCTACTCTGTGATAATAATGGAAATAGGAAGGGAAAGGCCTGTTTCCTTTGACAGATTTTAAAGTCTAATGATCTGAACAAAATTATGACAAGAACACTCATTTTTAAAAATCACTAAATCATAATGAAAAAGGCAGCCACACAGCGAGTCATTAATTTGAACGACCGTGAGGAGGAAAAAAAAAACAAAATGATGTTACTTTTCAAATGCACCAGACGTTCACATTAATTAAATTCTTCAAATTACTGCACAGAAATTCAAATTAAAAGAAAAAAATCTGTCACATTTCAGACTATTTTTATAGTTTTACTTCAAAAATAAAAGAAGTGAGTCGACTGTGGTGAACATAACTTCACCTTGTCAAATAAATCACCGTCTCTCTGTTTGGATACTTTCAGGATTTGATCTGATGAGGTTTACTCTCAAGTTGTCACTTGTAACTAAAATGTTATTTTATGAAGAAATTAATGTTTACTTTTCAAAATGAGTACACACACACACAAACACACACACACATAAAATGCAAAGCAGTGGGTGCTGCCCACTTCATTTCTTAGCCCATCTTTCTTTTTATGTTTTCAGTCCCTCTCGCTGTTCCCTCACTCTACCCAGCAGGGCTGCTGCTGACAAAAAAAGAATCGTACAGATCACATGCATGCACACACACACACACACACACATGCACCAACAAGACACAGCCACATCTGTAGACACTGACACACACACAGATGCAAACCCCTGAGCAGATCAAGGCTTATCCACCCACAGTAGTGGTAGCCCTGCAGGATGATGAAGGCTTGGATCCAAAGTACCAGCTTATATCTTCAGATCAATGGCTGACCTCCCAACCAGCTACAGCCAGACTGACCAACACTACACAGCTTAAAGCTCAGCCAAAGGCACTGCTCCAAGCTGCATGCTGAATGTTATATCAGTCTAATGATTCTCCCCAGAAGCCCGGGCTCTGTCAGCTTGTCAGTTCGTTTTTTTTCCCCCCTCTCTCTTGCTCTCTCTAGGTCTTTGTCACTGCCTTTTTTGTTGTCACTGCCACGAACTCTATATTCCTGCCTGAGTCTGTGAAGGGAAGGCGACCTGTTCTGGGAATGAAAGAAAAACACATAAAAGAGCAATATTTTTGGAGGAGTAGAAGTTGAATTTTAACATTCTGTAATATAAGTATCACACCAACACCAAGCTTTTAAATGTATGAAATCAGGAATGATACCTGCACTGGGAGACTCTGTAAGGTTTCACACTATTAGTCCATTAACCATTGCTGTTGGTCAACACAATATAAATGGCATGAACAGTTTCAGTGTGTCAGATAATGAGATTGGTGACATGAAGGAGTTGAGGAGGAATATTGCTGTAGTTATTGTCAGTCTAGATCAATGAGATTTATGTTTTTCTGTGTGTTTACCATATTTGTTAATATGTTACTTCTGCTGCATGGAAAATGTGATTCAACTTTTAAACCTGGCTAACGGGATGTTGAGGCAGGAGGCAGGAATATGTAAAGGATTCACATACTGTAACACTTTGAGGCACTGTCAAGCTTTGCTGACAACATGGAGACAACTGTCACACTTTTTAAATCTATAAAGGTGCTGAGATCTTAGGCCTAACACACCTCAGGCTCGCTCTGCTGTAAGTTTCTGAATTTGTCAAGAACTTGGTGGGATGTTGGCTTCTCTCGTGCCCAATGTTCAGTCAGTCCAGCACCTGGTACAGATGGTGTTTGAATTACAAGTGCCTAGAGAAACTGATGAATAACCACTGGCACTTTTAATGTTGTAATGAATGAAAGATTATATACATCAAAATAAAATATAACAAGCTGTCAGTGGTCATTTGAAATTCTGCTCTGCCCTGGTCAGTGACCGCTTCCATGTTGTTTTGTACGCCTGTGTCTTCTCGAGTACATGCAGTGCTGGTCAGCCTGGTTATTCCTGTCATGCATTAAAGCTCAGCCTGCTGTGCATGCCGGGAAGATGTGACTGCCCTTTCCCACCATGTGCCTTTGTAAGCCAGGTTTAAGTCAGCCATGAAAAAAGATTTGGGGAATTGAACGGATGCAGAGGCATGTTCACACCTTCATGGTGATTTTTTATTTATTTTGTTTTACTAATGACAAATGAGACATGTAGACAGAGGACTGGATCTCTCATTAGTAGTGACCTAATTTTTGTTCTCACTTTATAATGTTTGGTATCACAGGTAGAAATAAAGTCTCTCACTCTCTGAAAACCTTAAAGATATTTTTTACATCTTAATCTGTGCCTTCAGATTAAGATGTCCTAATATTCTAACTATAACTGTATAAATGTAGTTTCTTTGTTTATTAGCCTGTTTTAAATAAATCCAACAGTCTACACAGGCTACTTGTGCTAAATGCCTGTTAAAGGCATCAAAAGTGTATTTTTATTGGCTTTGTGTTTAGTTTTACTGCGACTTACATGCTTAACTACACTTATTATGTACTGGGATCTGAGCAGTGCCAAAACAGCAGTGACCTACAGTTCAGTCCTGAACCTGAACACCCCCCTGTGTGAAGAGACAAAGCACCGGAGCTGCTGCTGCTTCCCTGCTAATGCCCTGCTCACGTCACGCCTTCTGTATTGACACGGTGGAAGTTTGCACTCGTGTGCTAATTGTATTTTATGTTATTAGCTTTTAAAAGGAAAGTTGCCAGCTATTTTCAAGGGAGCAAGAGGGTGAAAGCTAAAGCGGGAAAAGAGCTACAGCACACAACACAGCAGGAAAAAGCCCTGAGGTGGCAGGCTTGCACAGATATTACCAGGCCAACTGCTGCAATTAGGCACTTGTGAGCTCTCTCCTTCCACAGTGCAAACAGCTCTCGCTAATTTAGAGACATGGCTCTTTTGATTTTTTTTTTTTTTTTGCTTAAGCCAGACATCGACTGTCGTTTGAAAGTGTTACCTTCCACAGCAGCTGCTTTTTAGATGACGGAGATTAAGTTTTAATGGCTCGAATTTGAAATTTTGTGAATGAAGTCAAACGCTGTGGTAAAGTGCATATGGGGTAATGACATCACTCAAACTATGATTTAACTGTTTGCAAAATCCTGCTGGTTGCTTTTCTTGGATTTTGTCTTCCACAGTCTTTCTGCTTGTTTCTTGTTTGTGTGTGTTTCGATCTTTGTGCATCTCTCTCGTCTCACTATGAGGGAAGCAATTTCTTATATGGCTGCATTGAGTTACTGCATTTTGTGGCAGACTATCAGTTTCTACAATGGACTGCAAATATATGACAACCACAACATTTCCTAATTTCTCTCTCTCTCTGCTTCTTTTTTTTGTTCCTACGTGTCCACATTAAAATATGCATGATTTTGAGTTTGTGTTACAGCTGTCAAGTCGGTGGGACCAAACTAATCAAAGTAAATCCTTATGAGAAACATCAAGGATAAACAAGTATTAGAAGGCCAAGCTTATGATTGTCTGAGAGAGAGAGAGACCCACGGTTTGCTGGCAGGGCTTATTCTGCCAGTACTCCCTCACCACCTAATCCCACCCTGTTTGTCAACCCCTCCAGCTCTATATATATCATCTTCATTGCAGATTGCAGAAACTAGGGTGGTAGAAGTTGGAGAAAAAGTGTTGCCTGAAGATGTTAACTACAGCACGATAAGCAAAGAAATTGCAGCAGCAGCTCAAAAAAAAAAAATCCCTCATGATAATCTCAAGTGGTTCATGGTGTTGGGGGCATTATGTCGGAGGATTGTCCCATTTGGCTGTAAAAATATTTAAAGAAAAATCCTAATTGCAGTCCAGATAGATTGCAGTGAGGTTTCAGATGTACTGCGGTACATTCAGAACATGGTGGCTGTAATGGCAGCCAAGTTGAGGATAGTTTATTTTTAGAGCTTGTTTGTCCCAGAGGTGCTTTAATGGCCAGGGTAGTGGGCTGAGAACTACTATAAAACCAACCATTCAGATTGGTCTTGATATATAAGTGTTAATCACATTAGCAGTGTCTTCATTTATCCACAAATTTGAACTTTTAGCTCATGAATAAATCAATAAGGAAAATCCATTAGTATTTAAAGGGTGTATCTGTCAACTCTGCTGCACTTTAATATGTGATGGTTTGTTTATATCAGCATCATGGCTGGAGAGCAACATCTCCTCCAGTTTTTAACAGCAGACATGTCGATATGCAGTGAAACAAAGTCTCCCCATCTCCCGGGTTCACATGTCTCCTCATGGTTTTGGTTCTTGGTGAATATGTTTTTAATGGGTCTTTCGGTCCAGCCTAAACATGATCCCACGCTTTCCTGTCCTGTCTTAACTTAAATCTCTTGCACTAATGGAGAGTAAAATATGAGCAGCTTATTATGTCGTAGAAGCTTGATTAAAACTGAAGGACCTATTAGTCTTAGCCATGTGTGTGATCAAAAAGTTATACGGCTCAAGTTCTTGAAAGCAGCAAAAATAATTAATTTATCTTGGTTCAAGTTATTGAAGCTCAAATTATACTAATCATGTGCCATCATATGCAATTATCTAATGAACCAAAGGCTGCATTTGGCCTCAAAAAGCAACACAAAAAACTTTGTGAAGACGAAGGATCTCACAACTCATATGAAAGCGATTTAAGAACTGTGTGAAAATTGGGAAATATTTTATGTATGCGTAGTATTAATCAAGTAAAATGAGTTGTTCAGTACTTCTGCATCTGAGAAGCTCTACTTTTTGGAAAGTTCAAATGAGAGTTTCACACGTTATTTTTGGACAAATCTGTGATCAGTCAAAAGCATCTTCCACCTTCAAAAGCTATAAGTGTAGTCTGCCATTATATTGTATAATAGCATCACATTCAATATTAATAAATTTACTTTTTTTAAATGATTTGTAATCTTAAAATGTTATACAATCATAGTAGAAGGGATAATATTAACCCTAGCTACATCTAGGTGTTAGGTTTCTTTTTGATATTTCTAATTTCCTCTGCTTGATATGCTTAATTAGCCATATTTTAGGATCATGTGATTGGGAGCAGCGAAGATCAAAAAGTTACTGACTTATACTACAACATATTACTTCATGTAACCTTTTCAAAATAAAAGCCCTCCAGCATTTCACCCTTCATTTCTTAACAGGGCTTTTATTGTAAAACATTCACAAGCATGCAACATGTTTATTTACCCCTTTTTTCTGCATGCTTTTATTTTGGTATCTGGGCTCCAACCTTTATTTGGACCGTTATCAGAGACCAAGCTTTTAATATGGTACTACTAGCTTTTTTCTTTGTATCAGATTGTGGATTCTGTATCTTGATTTAAGTCGAAACATCTGATAGCGACAAAGACACTTCAATACCTGTACTTCACATCCTTCAATAACTCCGACGCTAAACCAGCTATGGAGCCCAACTCTCTCGGGAGGACTCCACATATCCGTCATACCCTCTGCTCATAAAAAGCCTGCGAGACTTTCACAACTTCAAAGCGACCGGAGAGAAACACTGGAGCGACCTCTGACCCCGTCGATACTCAAAGTCTTGGAGGCATGTGTCACTCTGTGTTTTACGGCACATTCATATGACTCTCTGCCAAGCTATGGGATCACAAAAATCCCTTGGGAACATGCAGCCTTTTCAAAGGCAGATGGACAGGGCAAGAGAAAAAAAAAAGAAAGACAAGAAGACAGGCAGAGGGAAAGTGGCAAAGCAATAAATTCTAGGCTTCCAAGGTCCAATAAATTCATCAGCTTAGACACAAATTCAAGAGAGGAAAAGTGATGGAAAATCATTATGGTAGAAATACAAGGATTCAAATTACTTGCTGCGGGCAACTGGTGATTGCTTTGCGGTGGCAGGACCCAATAGAGAGTAGGATCAACATAGTGAGCAGTCTCTCTGGGCCTCGAATCACTAATTACTTATTAATGAGTAGATGAGGAAAGTCTGTGCTGTCAAAGTAAACAATAGTGAGCAGGCCGACAGAGCAAAGGGAAAAGAGGGAGCCGGGCGAAGACGAGTGGATAATGGGTGAGGAGACTTTGTTTTTATATTTAAATATCTCGAATTAAAAGTCAATTCTGTCTCAGTTCAAAGGAGATTTTCTGCCAGTTGTTTCAGCACAAAGCAGCACAAAGAGGAGGAACATGTCAAACTAAGGGAAAGCAAGAGTGTGACAGAAAAGGAGAGCGTGCGTAGCGAGAGAGAAAGGTTAAACAACACGAGGAAGGGAGAGGAAACCGAGGCAGAGCGGCAGATAAAATACCAGAAAAAAAAAAACCAGATAAGTACAGAAATGAAAATGGAAAAGAGACATACCTATCTTGGGTGACCTTTACCAGGAACTGAATCACATAGGGGAACAGTCAAGATAAGGCTAATACACTGAGGAGAACATCTTTATTCCAGCCATTTCACTTGCTGATATTTCAACAAACAATGTCCAAAAAAACCAACAGTCAAGGCACAAGACCTGTAAACCTGAACTGTGTTAAAGATCAGAATCAGGTGACATGAAGCATTGCATCATGTCCGCATAACATCTGAATAACACCAAACTGGCCTCAGTAAATCCGCCTTTTATTATTCATAGGGCAAAACTGAACCTGCCTCTTTCACCTGCTAAATCTCTGAATAACAAAACAGCTCATGCTGACTGTTTGGGCTGGCGCAGCATGAAGAATCTCATACTTATACCTTCACACTCTCAGATATTAGAAATTCATTTGCATTCATCAGCAACACTGCCCCCGAGGGGATCTGTGGAAATATGTTGGATTGTTTAGTCAAAATTACAATACAGCTGGGGCAATTTATCTTTTGAAAAGCCTGTTAATTTGTTCAGGAGGAAATAGTGTTTTCATTTGCATGTTGAATAAGGAGTAGCTGGAGAACCCTTTACCAACCTGTTACACCACTCTCCCCATGGCTAATGAGGCAGGGAGCAGGGAATTACTGATTCCACTGGGAGCCTTTAGCATGACAAACACACCACTTTACGGTTGGTAGTTCACGTATGTACGCATGTGTGTGGATGTCAGAATATGTGCGTGTGCACTTGTGTCTGCAAGTATGAATGTAGATGTTAATATTCATAAACACTGTGTTTTTGCAGGTGCTGGGATTAAAAGCCTGTAATTATATTCAAAATAATTACATTAGATTAGTTTAGATTAGATCAAATATAGCCAATTACACGATAAGGCAGACAGAACAAAACGGCCAATAAAATGGCCCTTTGGTTAGTGTGTTAATTGGGCTGTAGGGCGCTGGCTGAGCATCAATATATTCTAATATATAACTTTTAAATTTGAAAGGTTGTGCTACATGAGGAAACTCACCTTTTTCAACTCTAAATTATAACTTGCACTTGCAGTACAGAGCTGGAGTAGAGTATAACTCTCCAGAGTGTGTCAAAGACTGTTTTAGATTTGTGTAAAGCATTAACATAAACAATATGATGGGTTTTAAAGAGCTGAAAAACAAGACAGTAAAAACTACAGTAGATGAAATATACCGTATTTTCTGGAATATAAGCTGCTACTGTTTTCCGACGCTTTAAACCCTGTAGCCGGTGTTGCTCACGTATCAGCGGCACGAAGCTCGTTGGGTTTTTACCGATACATTTAGCCTCGTCACATAAGACCCGGTCAGAGTGGACCACATGAAACTGTTTGAATAAATTCAATAGCAGCTTATAGACAACTGCGCTCAATAATCTGGAAAATACGGTATATGGGTTGTCGGGAAGATGCTAAGATCTATACTTGACTTAAAGTTGTTGATGAAGTTTCTTTATTTTATTCTCTCTAGGGAGATTGACTAATGTTTGATGTTTATGAGTTAAAAATTAAATCTGTGGAACCCAGAGAAATAAAAATGATCCTTTCCTGCTGTGCTCTACTTCGACTGCAGGTCACTGTGACTTCTCTGTATATTCTTCAAACGCTGATGACCCAGACCAAGGCCTACGTCAACCTCTCTGACCCAAGACATTAGTGCAACTGATATTTAAGTGAGAGTCTGATTAGCCCTTGTATCATGGAAATCTGCTTAACATAAGCAGACTAAGGAAATCCTGTCAGGTAATCTGTCCACGGCAATGAGAACGACCCCAAATCAGTTAATTTGATTTCAAAATGAAAAGGATTTTACACCAAATTGGTTTGTCAAAGTCCGAAAAAAATTCAGTCCTGTCAGAAGAAAAGAGGAAAAAAGTCAAATTTTATAAATAAATGCGCTGATCTCTCATGACAGCAGCACATGTAAACACAAAGACTTTCACCCTCAGTAATCTTTTGTCGCATGTTGAACTGGTGCACGAGAGGCAGGACGTGGATAAGTGAGCGGGGGACAACAATGGGATGGGAAAGGGAGTAACTTCATAAATAATTAATAATGCTTTAGTGGCTGGTGGAAACACACCAGAGCTCCTTGTAAAGTAAGCTGTCCATAAACACACCCACACCAGAGCTTAGGCAAACACTGGCTGCCAGTATGCAAACACATACAGCGAGAGAGAAGCTGAGTCTCACTGTTTGACACAGCAACTCAAAATGTCTCGAACAAGGATTAACACACACACACACACACACACACACCAGCCCCCATCTGCAGTGATGGAGAACTTGAATTCCCACCATCATCATGGGGATACATCAAGCACCTTAAGGATATTTTTGAGTACAGTTTCTTCTGATCAGAAAATCCTGCAGCTGGGAGAATAAGACATTAAATAGCACCACAGGTTTTGTCTCCTAAGATAAAAGCAATGCACAACAAAGCTGATGTGAAATTAATCATCCGCGTTCGGATGTTCAGAGTTTGGTAAGCTGGCAGTCAAGTACTGTAAAGTAGCCGCTGTGATTTTCAAACACTTTGAGGCTTAATCTTTTGGTTGCTAATGAGGTATTTTGGTTGAATTCTACGTCTTTGCTATCCCAATGGGAAAACATAAAAATGATGAACTTCTGAACGGTTGGGGTGCAACACTGGTGCAAAACGGCACTAAAGGAAAAAATACCGGCTTTAAAGTTCCCATTTACACACATGCTGACAAATGTGATAAACACACACTGCGAGCGCTAATACTTCATGGGAGTTCATCATCACTGGAGTGAGAGAAAAAGCAATGAGGCTTTTTGGCAGATTTCCTGCTCACCCAGGGTTGACAAATTGCCAAGGCTCTCTGTCACAGCTCCACTTTGAGGCTGCTAACTGTTTCATCTGCCATGATTTAGATCTTAGGCATAAAAGTAGCCTAGTGGAAATGCATATTCCTTACACCTTAATTTGCATCACCCAACATGAAGCAATTACAGTCACTTTGAATTGTAATTTGTATGAGACAAAGCTCAATGAATCAATAACTACTTTGTTGCTGCTGTAAGGAGTCGCGTCAGATATAAAATGTCCTCAAACTGACAATTTTGAGGGTGGGTACAGAAAACAATCTGTATAAGTAGCACAGAGGTGTAATCAAGTTGTTATCCAGTCAAAACAATCTGCAGATGGTCACAGACGTGATTTGAAAGGCTACACTGAAGGCAAACACAACCTCTCTGCAGAACAAAATCTTCTCTATGAGGAGATCTGGGTTGGAAATAGTGTTAGAAATTAAAAACACATTCTGTAAATTTGATAACAAACTATAAATAAGACGCCTTCGCAAAAACTAGTACCACAAATAAACTCTTTTCAAACTTTGCTCTCAGTGTTCAGCTTTGTTGAACATCACTGAAATAGCTCCTGCTTCCACTTGCAGAAAACTTTTTAAATAAATACCAGGAGCTTTCAGGTTGGTCTGGAGCCAACATTTGGAGTGTGGCAAGCTCTTTCTTTGTCACTGAAATAACGTTATTTCACAAGAATGTCTTGGAGCTGAAATTAACATTTGCTCAGCAGAAGCTCAGCAAGTTAAAAATCAAAGTGTTTGTGGTGTGGTGCGCACAGCAAAGCTCTGAGGGTAATTGATTGCAGGAGAACACTGAGGTTTACTAGTGTTTTGTTTGTAAAATTGGGCTTTTCATTTGTGAGATTAGATTTTTCTGATTAGTAGACAAATGTTGTAAATAACCAAGCACAAATTACCTAACTGCTGCTCCCTAGTAGAGTAGTAGTGTCATGGCAACCTTGTCTGTAGACTGGAGTATGGTGTGGCAAATCAGAAGCTTATCACACACACTATTTCTAATCTCCAGTGCCAGAGATTAATCCTTGATTTTGCCAACTGCAGATTATTTTAATTAAACAAGCTGTTATAAGTAACATTTCCAAATCAGAACAGCATGTGGTCAAAGGAAATATAACCATTGGGCTTCAGCAGATTTGCCTACAAACTGTGATTTCTTAAACAAGAGCAGAGACATGACATGTTTGAATAACACATCTATGCATACAGTACTTCAGAAGCATTGTGGAAGCATAAAGGCATTGTGTGAGATTAGTTATACCCCTGCATGATCTGTTTCACTATATGACTCAGACAAACAGTGACTAAGACAATTCTCACGGCTTTAAGCGCAGCACAGTTTCACACATAAAAGCCAGATGGGTGTACTGTAAATGTTGTGCATTGTCAAATGTATGGATGTGTTTTCATAAGTTTTGTATGTCATCAGTGCTTCTCAGAAATCCAACCAAAGCCGTCCGTCAACTGCTTCTATGTCCAATGACTTCTGTTTAAATTGGAAAATGCAAAAATGTTTCTACATCCGCAGAGTAAACTGTTTTGTCCCCAGCAAAGGCTGACTCACCTGAGGGTGAAGATTTGCACTGAAGAAAGCGTGGACAGAGCCAGAAAAGTCGAGACTGTCTCTCTCTGCCGGATGGGTTTGGAGGGTGCCATCACCACAAAGTTATTGTCCAGCTTCATCTCTGACAGCGGCTGAAACAGCCTGACACTTCCAATGCGCTGCATAGGCGTGTGCCCTGCAAAGTAGCCCAGTGGCCTTGGCTGGTCTGAGCGAATCGAGCTGCCCTTCCTTGAATCCTCCGAGCTGCAGTCTCCGCTCTCTGTGGTTTGAACCATGTAGTACAGCTCCACAGGAGTGCCCTGGGCCTGCTCAGAGACCCTCTGCCTCCCAGGCCTTACAGTGGGTGGGCTGAACCAGCTGGCCAGGGGCTCCAGCTCGGCAACACAAATCCCCAGCTCACCTTTTAGCCTGCATGTCCCACGCACCTCTTGAGTCTCATGAAAGGCAAACATCCTGACGCAGGGCAGCTTGTGGATGGCGCTGTAATCATCCCAGTCCCTGCCCGCTATATAGAACAACACTTGAACCTTCGGCCAGCTGGGGTGAATTCGCTCACTGATAATGTAAGTGTGGACCTTCCAGTTGAATGTAAAGAGAGGCGATGACGATGCTGGCGTTGGCGGTGATGTTGACTGGAACGAGGGTGCGTTGAAGGGCCCGGGCAGCGTCTGCAGCAGCTCCAGGGGGACAGGTTGCTGGACAGACAAAGGTCCATAACTAGCATTGACAAAGGGCATCTGCCGGGCCTGGTGGATGAAGAAGGACTCTGTGCGAGCCTGCAGGCTGGAGTTCCTCATTAAGTCCTGGTTCGCTTCTTGTAAGAAAAACGCAGACTCCGCGTTGAGAATCCGGTAGCTGACAGGCAGGTAGATTGGCGTGGGGCCGTACCTTTGCAGGCCCTCCAGGATCACCTTGCTGCGCACCACTGAAACACAAAGAGAAAATGACAATAGCGCGTTAGCTTTCTGTACGAGTAAAATTCATTGTCTAAACCCTATTAACAAAACCTGATTCAGGCATGAAATCAAAGAACAGATTATGAAAAATTGGATGAAACAAATCACAAAAATGCTTGCAGGCACTTCACATTAAACATACCATTTGCATGCACTGCCTGCCACCTGAGGCAATCATATCTACAGACAGTTCCAGCAGTGAATGTTAAATGGTTTGCTGGAGACATTTCCATATGATATCGTGATATTTCATGAGCCACTGCTCTTATTTAAAAGAATTTGTTAGACTCAATTCAAAACACTTGCGCCTTTCTTACTCACTTGCTTATCGGGCTTGTGCATGTACCCTGCTGCTTTCAATCCTTCTCATTATGATGCACTCAATCTGGTCTTTTTTTTGTTCTCTTTCATTTTCTCCTTCTTTTCACCTTTTAATCCTTAAACCTCTTCCTGCTTTCTCTGTCTGCCATCCCAACACTGTCTTGTTTTACTTCTTTCATGTACAGAAAGTTGTCACCAAGTCTTTCACCCTCAATAGTTTGACCTTCCCTTCTGATGGAGCCCACTCTATGGCTCTGTAATCTTTATGTGGCAGTTTCTTTTGTACTTTTTTACATTTAGCATCAGCTCTATTTCAGCCTGTGTCCTGACAGTCAACTGGATTTAATTGACATGTCAACATTTGACAGATGTGCCCATTACTTCCTCTGTGGGCCTCACAACACACACACACACACACAGGTGTTTACATGTACAGTTGTGCTCATAAGTTGACATACCCTGACAGAATTTTTTTGGCCATTTTGATCAGGTCCCCCTTTTCCACCAAACAAGAACGGGTGCTAGATCCGGGCTGGTTCTAGTCCTGGTGGTTAGTTGGTTCAGATCCTGTTTCTCCTATGAATCAGTTTGGTTTTCCACTGGCAAGGAGCCAAGTTGGGGCCACGTCAACGTAAAACGTCAGTACATCGCTGCTTAGGTAGCTGGTTCACAACAACCGGCCACTAGCAAGCTAGCTGCTGTTAACAAACTACTGTTACCCTGTTACTATCAGTCCATGACAAAAATATTTTTTTCAGCAGATATTCTAGTTACAACATGATTGAGTTAACAAAGCAGTGTTGCATCGCTACGTGTGGTGTTTATTCAGTTTTGGAAAATTATGATGTCCTGCTGGTTGCATATGACGGCGAAGCGCACCCTCGCTGTAATAATGCTTAAATGGAGGAGTTATCGTGTGCATACAAGTTCTGTCCCTGGTTTTACAAGTCTACACTGAGATCCACAGCCAAAACCATATTTTCATTACTTTACTCTTCTACTATCACTAGTTGTGTTTCCACCGTCGCTCCCCCAGCTCCTGGCGTAGTCGCTGTTTAATCGGTGCTAAG
>OOFC01043193.1:0-10411 GCA_900323345.1 Pseudochromis fuscus
TATGTGTTTATTTATATCAATATTAGCTCCACAGCGTCGTGGCTGTTTAAAGATGTCTGTTGCATGTTTCTAGCTTCATTTTTTTTTTTTTTATGATGCAAGTTTCAAAGATGGATTTTTTCATATTCTGGATCATATTATCTGAAATTATTCCTTTATCCAGATCAATCTTTGATATATTGTAGACCATGCTAGAAACTTGTCCTGTATTTTTTTCAAAGTGTCTTGACCATTTTTGGTGGAGTCATATGCATAAATGTCACATATGGTCCTATCTCCCAATGTTAAAGAATCCTTCAAAAAATTCCTGGATCCAGACGGTGATCCGGATCACTTCCAAAATCTAATCATTTGTTCCTTATCCCCATCTGGACAATCCCTGAAAATGTCATCAAAATCCGTCTGTAACTTTTAGAGTTATTTTGGAGGCAAACAGACAAACAGACAAACCCTGGCAAAAACATAACCTCCTTGGTGGAAGTAAAAAACACAAAGATAACATCAATAGTAATTCCTGTGGACTTGGTAGAATTACTTTTCAAGAAAATGAATTCAGGAAAATTATTTCTCCAAAGATTAGTTTTCCATACACTTGTCAGGGATCCATCCACCTCACCTCTTTCACCTCATGTGTCCAGTACAGCTTCACATGTTTCACTCTGATGTGTCAGTTATTTATCTGAAAGCTGAAAGTTTTACACACAATCTGATTTGATGCACGAACAAATCTGAGGAATGACAATAACCTGAATTGTGCCGTTGCAGTGATAATTGTTTGAAACTCACCTCTGTGGAAACTCTGCTCTTGTCTTTCAGCATCTTACTTGATGAAGCTGGACACATAAAGTTAACAGGTGTGTTTCACTGTGAAGCTGAGCTCCAGCCTGATGTGTTGAGTTATTAAATATAGTTGCATGTTAAATCTATACTTAACGTACAATGTGCAACAATTATTTTTATCCACAGACTTTTTCACTTGTGTTACATTTTATAAGAAATGCTTTTCAACGTTTCATTTGTAATAAATCTGTGATTTCTCACTTTTTCTTTTGCCATATTGTTGTCCAGACTTTGGCTTGAGTAAAGAATCAGTAGATGCTGATAAGAAGGCTTATTCCTTCTGTGGTACGGTGGAGTATATGGCCCCTGAGGTGGTCAACAGGAGAGGACACACACAGAGTGCAGACTGGTGGTCTCTGGGAGTTCTTATGGTACACAAACACATACAGACATTTTATTTTGCTTGAGACATTTCTTTAAACACATCAGACATCATTCATCTAATGCTCTTTATCGTCTCCCCTCGGTGTGTTGCAGTTCGAGATGCTAACGGGGACGTTACCGTTCCAAGGGAAAGACCGAAACGAGACCATGAACATGATTCTCAAGTGAGTCATTTTGCTCGGACACTGATGATTAAGACACTCGGAGCATGTCGTGACACAACTTTTGATGTGTAACAAATGATGTGTTGCTTCTGTTCTCGTCGCCCACGCTCACCTGTCGCTCTGTGCTCCTCCTTCTCTTCCCAGAGCTAAGTTGGGAATGCCCCAGTTCCTAAGTCTGGAAGCCCAGAGTTTGCTGAGGATGCTGTTTAAACGTAACCCCGCTAACAGGCTAGGTAAGGAGGAGAGGAAAAAAACAAGTGTGAGGTGTGTTGATCGCACAACGCTCAGCACAAACGTGTTCAGATTTTGGCCTCTACTTAAGTAACACGCTGGAAAAAAATGTGTTGATTCTCTGAAAACAATAAAAACGAAGGTTAACTGAACCAAAGCGATCTGTGTCTGCAGGGGCCGGGCCCGACGGGGTGGAGGAGATCAAACGCCACGCTTTCTTTTCCACCATCGACTGGAATGTGAGCGCACACACACACACATATCTCCTGCTCATTTCTCACATACACACACACATGTAGCTCCGCAGCTTCTGTTGAGGATTCACACCTAACAAACGTTTGGCTTGGTGACTACTGGCCATCAGTCTTGGCCACGGCAACTATGTTTGTATGTGTGTGTGTGAGTCTGGGCAGAGGTCCAGTTCTCACTGTGTGTGCACTAATAGCCCTGCGTGAGTGTTTAAGAGCCAGCATGATGCTATTGGCCGGACTGAGCTGTAGCGGGATCGGAGGGGGTTAATCTGGGAGGGGTCTTGGCTTCTCTTGCACATATGCTCACACACTCCAAACATGGAGCCTGCGGTTGGATTTGCTTGCTCACATGTGTGTGTGTGTGTGTTTTTTTTCTGCGTGTGTGTGTGTGCACCTGCATTTCCTGCAGAAACTGTTCAGGAGAGAGCTCCAGCCCCCGTTCAAGCCTGCAGCAGGTAAACCGGATGACACGTTCTGCTTTGACCCAGAGTTCACCGCTAAAACGCCTAAAGGTAAACCTACACACACACACACACACACACCTACACACACACACACACGTTCTGCTCACATGCTTTTCGAGGCTTCAAGCAACAGGCGCCTCCTGCAGCCATGGAAACGGCACATTTTGCCCTACTACAACTCCAACATTTTTTAGTGCATGTTTGCATCTACATCTTGTCCACATTACGAATTATCTTTGTATATTTAGACTCCCCAGGTATCCCGCCCAGCGCTAACGCCCACCAGCTCTTCAAAGGCTTCAGTTTTGTTGCTCCGACCCCGATGGATGAGAACAAGAGCTCCCCGCTGCTCAGCATACTCCCCATAGTTCAGGTGAACATGCATCTCCTCTCTGCACTGACCCCCATTACAATCTTAATTATTACAATATTCACTTACAGACGTGGAGGTCACACAGACACACGTTTCTTTACTCTGCAGCTTTTTCTACAGGATATTGATCAGGAACCTCTTCTACTTTACACTGAAGCTTTGTCAGACTGTATATAGAAAGTAATGAAGATTAAAAAAAAAAGTGCAATACCACCGACCGCCACTAGACACAGGCTCCGATTCACTTCAATTCAAAATGACATTGGCTAAAATCAGCACTTCTTTCAGTGACCCATCTGAAAATCACTTCATCATTGAGTTGATATTCGGCTTCAAAAAGAAGAACATTTGGGGGCGTGGTTAGTTTAGTCGACAGGTCATGTCCATATATGGTCACTTCTGGCTCCAAAACACTCCCAACATGGCTACATTCAAATGCCAAACTCCCGACCTCACGTTACCTTCCTCTCTTGTTCCTTTCTATACCCAGTCCATGAGCTCTCACAGGTTTCAGATTACAGGCAGCTCCTGATCCAAAGGGAGGTAACACTGTAATTAACACATCTGTAAATGTGACAGAACGATTACCACAACTTTGTAATTGTAATAATCCATTTAGTGCTTTTTTGAGTGGTCCTGAAACGGTTCCTTTTCTGGACTCTGCTGCTTGTCAGTGATGTGAAAAACTGCGAGATTATTTTTTTAAACAATATTTGTACAGTGAAGTGTAATTCTGATCAGAATGGTTTGGCTTGATGGTGGAAGTCTAGGTGCAAAATCACCAATATTATCCTGTAATCGCTGCTGTGTTCCACCGCCAAGCCACACACACACACACACACACTCACTCCTAAGTTGCTGTCACACCTGCGACTGTTAATTTGACAGCATTTTGTGGTTACGCAACACCCGAACGCAGAGCCAAACACAAAGAAGGCAGTAAATCTGTTGTGACAGTTTGACTGCTGAATTGGTAATTTGCAACGTTACCACCGAAGTTCCTCTAAAATCGTGAATTAAAGTGTTTCTGTTTGTGTGTGTGTGGCTCAAACCGACAGAACGATCTGACATGGACCGAGTTTGAAGATAATTATGATGCTTCAAACGGGGCTCGTGAAGGACAGAAGATGACAGATGATACGCTGGAGCTGTTCGGTTAATGTGACAACATGCAGCACAACAGTTAATGATTCCTGTCTTCTCCAGATGCACGGGGGCTCGGCCAAGTTCTCCGATCTGTACGAGCTGCAGGAGGACATCGGGGTGGGATCCTACTCCATTTGTAAACGCTGTGTACACCGAGTCTCTGCTATGGACTATGCTGTGAAGGTAACAATTTAAACTGTGAATAAAAAGTCGTGGCTCACTCAGCAAAGTCCTACCTTGTGATAGCTCCGTGGAAGCCACAGTAAAAGCCCCATGATTTTTAATTGGCTGAATTAGAACTGAATTAAATTAAATTATATGATTGTAATTTGACTGCACAATTGGTGTGTTTTTTAATGAGTTTTTAAATCTTGGTAAAATAGAGAAAATGGAGTAATCATGTTCAGTGTGGTGAATCATGCAAGGGCACCAGCAGGGGGCAGTGCAGCTTCAGAGTTTACAGGAATGATTTGATGCTTCTTAAATCTGAGTTTCTCTGCTTTAAATGACACAGCAAACAGGAATGTGATAATAACGACTCTGGTTTTGTTTTTCAGATTATAGATAAAAGTAAGAGGGACCCCTCTGAAGAGATTGAAATATTGATGCGATACGGACAACACCCCAACATCATCACCCTGAAAGACGTCAGTAACATTCACGTACTTCACAGGACGGTTACCTTTTGGAGGTTTGTGCTGATTGGTTGTCTATCTGTGTGTGTGTGTCAGGTGTATGATGAAGGCAGGTATGTGTACCTGGTGACGGAGCTGATGAAGGGAGGGGAGCTGCTGGATAAAATCCTCAGACAGAAGTTTTTCTCTGAGAGAGAGGCCAGTGCTGTGCTCTACACCATCACCAAGACTGTTGACTACCTCCACTGCCAAGGGGTGAGGAAACACTCCTACACACACATACACAACCAGAGTCAAATTCAGACATCTCCTCTAATATTTCCTCCTCCTCCCCAGGTGGTACACCGAGACCTGAAGCCCAGCAACATCCTGTACATGGACGACTCGGGGAATCCCGACTCCATTAGGATCTGTGACTTTGGATTCGCTAAGCAGCTTCGAGGAGGCAACGGCCTTCTGCTCACACCCTGTTACACCGCCAACTTTGTGGCGCCAGAGGTGAGAGCATCCACCTACCCACTGGTGTGAGGACCTGGATTTTGAAGCCAGGTGTTTGGAAGTGGTCATGTTGGTTTTTGGAGTCAGAAGTGACCATATATGGATATGAAGGGAGGAGTGAGGAGGAGGGTCTGACCCTTGAACCCGAGGTCACTGTAAAGTGTGTATGAGACTGGACTTCACCTGTGAATTAATCTCCAAACCTCCTGTAAATCATTGGAGACCAGAGCTGTCAATCAAACTAACACCACCCCCTAAATGTTTTTTTTTTTCATTTTGAAGCCTAATATCTCCTTAATGAGCCTGTCAATCAGACAAACCCCGCCCCTAACTCCTCCCAATTCCTCATTCTCCCTTGTGGAAAAAATGTATGGCCGGAATATTTCAGGATTTCAAATTAGGATTTTTGAATTGAAATCAATTGAAGAATCTAGTGGCCATTGGTGGTATTGCACTTGCATGTCAGGATTGGCTTCACATTTGAGACCCTGTGGCTACAAACATCTTTTATATACAGTCTGTGGGTGAGAGAGAAAATGACACATACCTCCGTACCTGTAGTGTGGACTGAGATCACAGCATCTGTAATTCAGTGTTAACATGATTCCCTAATACTTTGTCTTTCTCTGTGTGTGTAGGTACTAATGCGACAAGGTTATGATGCAGCCTGTGATATATGGAGTCTTGGAGTCCTACTATATACCATGTTGGCAGGGTAAGACTCTCAGCAGTGGTTGGTAATGATTCATATGAAACTGTGCATCCAGGTTCATAAACCAGCATGTTCTGAAGCAGGGATGTAGGATGACCGTGTGCTGTCCTGACCTCTGCTTTTCATCCCTCTATCAGGTACACACCGTTCGCTAATGGGCCAAACGACACACCAGAGGAGATTCTGCTCCGGATAGGATCGGGAAAGTTTTCTTTGACAGGCGGCAACTGGGATACTGTATCAGACACCTCGAAGGTACACACACTTGTTTTAAAGTCACATCCCCACTGTGAAAATTATTTACATTAAAAACAGGTCAGTTGTGCTTATAGTAACTGATGTCGGGTTGTTTCCTCTTATCTTTTTCTAACGTGTTGTGTTTTCTTTCTCTTGCAGGACCTGCTGTCCCATATGCTCCATGTAGACCCTCACCAGCGATACACAGCAGAGCAGGTTCTGAAGCATTCCTGGATCACGTGCAGAGATACGCTACCACACTTCCAGCTCACACGCCATGAAGCGCCGCACCTCGTCAAGGTGAGTGGACGCACAATAGGTTGGTATCAGCTCAGCTCCACGGGCAGTGACCCTTTTCTTTTAAGACTCAGATAATCCCACATCATCAGGAGAAGTGTGTGTGATATCTCACCCTCACAGTGTGTGTGCTGCTTCACAAACAAAAGGAAACCCTGGTGATTCACACACTCATCTCATCTACTGCTAAAACCAGACCCTGCTCAGCAGACGTGTCCCTCCTTCCATCTCATCTCAACACTTATCCACATCAGATGCTTCCTCGAACGGAACTGATCGTGTTGTATCTCGTATTGTGATGTTAGGTGTGAACACTGTTGCTAGGTGACTGACAACAAAAAGAGATGGCGTCTTGTACACTTTGGATAAGTAGTGAATTATTTTTTGGAGATAACAGAACTGTCATAAAAAATTGAAGACATTTAATGTGAACCAGTATTCTTCTACTTACAAAGGAACAAATTATCAACTTGATTTTATTTGAGTTGAAAAAAAGTCTCAGTAAAAACAGCACAGCAGAGCCAGAGATGTTGTGGTTTTTATTACATCCAGGATTTTCTTTAGACCCTCTTGCAAGACAGGTGGTCTGGACGGCATTCTTACCAAGTCCTTGACCCCATAGTCTCACAGAGCAGCATCTGTATACAGTAACACTCAGAGAGTCTGTGAATGAGCATCAAGCTGCTTCCAGCTTCACCATGTGGCTCAAATTTCAGTCTCCACCACCTTAATAGTGACGGTTTACCTGCAGCAAACGTCCCAAAAATCTTCCTCTGTATCCTCCTCAGATGTCGTATTAGATCGGTGCATGTTCTGTATAGATGTTTACTTAATCATGAGGCACACACAGTATTTTATCAGTGGTATCGTCCAGTGTTATGATCTAGATTTTTCAAGTTAAAGATTCAGGATGGGATTTAGAAAAGATCCTGACTCATGCTACGAGTGCAGTTTCATCTATTTGACCCCCCCAACCACACACACACACACACACACACACACACACCAGCAGCATCATCAAGGTCAAAGTCTGTGGAAGAATGTGAATACAGATCCATGGGTACTGTCATCACCATGTTACACAGCAGCAGTGTTCATCTGTTGTGCTGATAGTTGATAGTTGGTTATATAAAGATTTCCAGCATCAGTCCCACTCCATCATCACCAGGCTGCTCTGTCATCACCAGGGAGCGTCGTGTTGGTTACATTCAGTGTGTTGTGTACTGATGTTTGTCCTTTTTAACGCATTTGTTAGACAGTGAGAGCACAGTTGATAAGAAATGAAGCGAGGGGGTAACAGCAGACGTTGTGTATTGTGATATGTGTGTGTTTGTAGTTGTACAACATAAGAAATGTTTTTCTAGATTTGTATCCACACTGTGCTCTGTTCAGTTTTAATGCTGCTCCCATTTCACTTCTTCTTCTTTTTTAAATGTATGACGCGTTTCTGATTCATATCTTTATAAGTGGGAGGTTTGAGCATAAACAAATGTTATGTAATATAATTTTGAATGAGCGTGGAAGGAAGGTAGGTCACCCTGAGTCTGCTAAACCCATTAAAATAATCAGAATTATAATACTAAAAAATAATAAGTAACTTTTCAAATTGAATCCCCAAGAAATAACAAATGTTGTTTTTAAATATATATTTGAATGTACTCTATCTCTGTGTTTTGTCCTGTTAGTGATGTCTCACTCGACAGGTCTGTGAAATTACAGTTGACATTTAGAGACAAAACCATTAAGTTGTAATAAAAAAAAATAATTAGTTCCAGACAAACCTGTCAAGATTAATGGATGTGCTTCTTTTGTTTTGGTGTCGAGCGACATTCACATCATATTTAAAAGTATCGGAGTTAAACGATGGTGAAATGAGCGTGACACACGACGATGACTGATCAGGTCCAGGCTGCAAACGAGTCTCATACTGGCCCTGTTTACACTTGGTTTTAAGATGAGTCTCGGGGAGATTGGTTACTCTAAATACCAAACCATCGAGATGCATGGGATACGATCACATGTGGAGGTGGTCTGGGACGCATGTGACCACAAATATGTCCTGACGTGTCCCCAAAAAGGACGCAACAGAAAATATTGTTGCTTTTCTTAAGTTTAGTCTCCTTCCTGTTGCCCTGCACTCATCTAACTCCTAAGCAACTTTGTCCTATTGAGATGCATTTTAAATCCAAGTGTGAGCATGGTGTTTGAGATTAGCAGGTGGACAGTCTGGTGATACACTTCTAGTCCAAGGTTAAAGCCAAGCGTCCCTTTTGTCGTCCTCCAGGGAGCCATGGCTGCCACATACTCAGCACTGAGCCAGAAGACGAGTCAGCCGGTGTTGGAGCCCGTGGCGGCGTCCAGTTTAGCCCAGAGACGCAGCATGAAGAAACTCACCTCAACGGACATGTAGACACACACACACACACACACACACACACACACACACACACTGCTCGCCCTCTAGTTTTGACCTCACTCTCAGACACAACCGCTCGCACACTCTCAGACCCACAAGTCTTGGCCAGTCATAACTACTGTCTCCCTTTTTAATCTATTTATTTGACACACCCAACATCTGCATTCACACACACTCACACTCACACACACACACACACTGGACGAGGTTGCGTTGCGATGAAGTCAGCCGCAGAGGAAGAGGGGAAGCCTCACATATCTGTTACTGCTGGGGAGACAGACTTGTATTTATTTCCACAGCTTTCATATGCACTTGCCCTCCTCGCCTTTCATTCTTTCTTCCTCGTGTGTGGTGGAAGAAACGCACCAGCTGATGTTCTCCTTCACTGTGATTGGCTGATTCAAAGCTGCTTTGGTAAACTGTGCCCCCTCCCCACACTGCTCTTCATCTTCACTCTGCCATCCTCCTCCTCCTCCTCCTCCTCGGTTCTCCCTCCTTCCCATGTTTTGCTTTTGCTCTCTTTAACTTCTTTTCTTCAAAGTGAAGTAATGATTTATGTGTGAAGGTCCTGGCGGGATGATATTGACTGAGGTGCATCGTACGACTGTTTCAAAACAAACAAAAAATGGGATTCTGCTTGTGGCGGATTTAAAAAACAAAAAACAAAAAAAAAAGTCCCTCAGGATCAAAATCATTTACCAGCACTTTTAGAAACATAAATGCATGTGTGGACTGAACCTAAATCCCTTTTTCCCCTTAAACCCTCCGTCTGACTCATGTTACTTTGTGATGCTAACAATGTATCAAAAGAGGTTAAATAAGCTGCAGATGGACAAAAGACGACGTCTAGAAGTTTGAAGGTGAAACAATGTGGTAACGATAACAGAAACTCTTGTTTGCAAAAAATATAAATATATATAAGTAAATATATATATGATGAAGATGAAGAGCATGTGGGGAGCTGTAGGGATTTCTCTGGGGGGGATGGGACGTACCCTGTCGAACCAGAGAGGCTGAATTTAAAAAATATATATAAATATATATATTTCCATGGATATCTCTTCAAAAAGACATTGTGGAAATTGTATGATATTGTATTTATTTCATTTGATTTTTAAGATTCTATTTTTCTTTCAAGTTCTGTATATATTGACATTAAAGATCATTATTGACATGCATCCACCTGGTCTGAGCTGCTTCGTTCTGTCATGAAATGCACCACAGACGTCAGCTGTTGGTTTGTGGACTCACTCTGAAGCAGGAGTTTGACATCTGAACGTGGCCATGTTGGTTTTTGGAGCCAGAAGTGACCATATTTGGACATGAAGGGAGGAGTGAGGAGGCAGGTCATCACATACACTGTTTAATGAAATGGATGAAAACTTCTCTCAGAATCTGAAGATCTAAACCAGTGGTGTTGAACATACAGATTTGAGGATTTGAGGTCAATGACCTGATGTAATGTAAATACAGTGTTCACTCCTTTTAGCTCAGCTCGCTAACTGCTTGGTGCTGGGATGAAGGTCAACAGTGTGTTAGATCAGTCCAGTCAGAGCATCATCAAATTATCTGAGATTGTTGAGATAATCGTGTGTGTGTCTGTCTGTCTGTGTATCTGTGTCTGTCTGTGTGTGTGTGTGTGTGTGTGTGTGTGTGTGTGTGTGTGTGTGTGTGTTGGTGTGTGTGTTGGCGTTACATAATAGAAAACTGTCTAAAATGCAAACAACAGAAAAACAAACCTGAAGAAAGAACTGATGTGGTGC
>OOFC01043196.1:0-16892 GCA_900323345.1 Pseudochromis fuscus
CACGACGGGCCGGCGCTGAGAGATCGCAACCTGCTGCTCACACCACGTGGGAAACAACAAGAACGCACTTAATTAGTTTCACACAAGATTTGTTATTGGATTCCTGTGCTGCTGCCCGGCACTGACCGCACTTTTAAACATGCGCCTTATTGTGTTTAAAGTTTAACTGGAAGAATTATGAAAGCAGCAATGAATGAATGAATCCTCTGTGGCTCCGAGGGGAACCGGTCGCGCACAATAGGCCCTAACAACAGGAAAACTTCATTACATCAGCAATAGATCTGCATACAGTACAGCTGAGGAGGAGGTACGTGCACACCAAGTACAATGGGTGATGTGCAATTCTCCCAATGGCCACTAGGTGCTGTCTCCAAAAAACTCAGGTAGCGGTGGAGATAGACCTGCTGTGATCTTGAGCACACAAAAACCAGCTGATTTATTATGACAGATGACTGCTCATGCTCAGAAGCCTGGAAGTTGGACGTGGTGTGATATTATTTATTATATCAATTTGTGGTTTGTGCGTCCCTAAAAAGTAGCGAGGACTGTTGTGTGTTCGCTCTGGCATTTAAACTCTGCTGTCATCTATATTCATTCCTGCACATTGAGCCCAGTCGGTGGTTTTACTGTTTCCCTGCGATGCTCGGTTCCTCCTGTGGATTCTCGCCTCCTCGCTGCCTGGAGACGTCCACGGTGTGTCTGCCGCCCTGCTCGCTCTGCAGGGAGATCAGGTTTGAGTCTCTGAGGTGGTCGGAGCGTTTGTCGTACCAGCTGCTTCTCCCTCCCAGAGGTGGTGTCTGATGGTTTTCTTTTTCCACTTGTAAGTTTTGAATAAATTAAATATAACCAAGAAAGGATTATATTATGATTTAATATAAGTAACAGACACACTTAAAAACACAACAAATAAGATAGTGTGTGTTGCCTCTGATCCTCCACACATGTTGTTTTTACCGATTTGGTTTGTTTTTCCCAGTATTTTGTTTTTGAACTCAACTTTTTACTGAACATTTTCCACTAATTTTACATTTTTACCAACATTATGTTGTTTTTAATCAACCTTTTGTTGTTTTTACCCAACATTTGCAATAATTTGTTGTTTGTACCCAATATTTTGTTGTTTTTATCAACAATTTCATGTCTTTACCCAACATAATGTTGCTTTTAACTCAACTTTTTCTACTATTTTGTGGTTTTTATCAAACATTTTATTGTTTTTATCATAAATATCGTTATTTTTACTCAAGTTTTCTACTATTATTTTTGTTTTATACCCAGTATTTTGTTGTTTTTATCAAACATTTCATTATTTTTCCCCAAAATTATGATGTTTTTATTCGACCTTTTGTTGTTTTTACCCATTTGCACTTTGCAATTTGTCGTTTGTACCCAATATTTTGTTGTTTTTGTCGATAATTTCATGTTTTTACCAACATTATGTTGCTTTTAACTCCACTTTTTTTTTTTACTATTTTATTGTTTTTATTAAACATTTTATTGTTTTTATCCAGTATCGTTATTTTTACTCAAGTTTTTGTTGTTTTTACCCAACTTTTCTACTATTTTGTTGTTTTTTATCAAACATTTAATTGTTTTTACCCAACATTATGTTGTTTTTACACAACTTTTTCACTTTTTTGTTGTTGTTGTTATCCAACTTTTCATTGTTTTTATCCAGCATTGTTATTTTTACACAAGTTTTTGTTGTTTTTTTACATCATTTTGTTATTTTTACCCAATATTTTCCACAATTTTTTTGTTTTTACACATATCTTACTGGGTTAAATTAATTAATCCAATATTTACAAAATTTTGGATTAAAACCACCAGGTAGTTTTTAGGATGTACAGCTACAGAGATGGGAAAAGAAAAATACCATCAAAAACTCCTCCAGAAAGTGAAAATATTTATTTCATATTTACAATATTTCATCAGACAGACAAAGAGCTTGAAAAACAAACAGCAGAGCCAACAAGTGGTCTGTGTTGTATGTGGATGACCGAAGCCCTGAGCTCAGCGCCGCCGTCCCAGCCGGGTCCTTCATGGATGGAGCTCGGACAATAGAGCTTTTTATCCAGCTGGCACCAGCTTGTCATCAGCCTGCCTGTGATTGATCACTCTGATACAGTTCAGTAGTGTGTCATTAATGTGTGAGACCAACAAATTGTGTCTCTTTCAGATGAACTGTCAACAAAACATCACTGATGATGATGATGATGATGATGATGCTCAGAAAAACAGAAGTCATATCAGTGCAGCTGTGGTTTAAGGTTTTCTGCTTTTCCACCTTTAATGTTGTTTTCTTACCCACTGCTGAATACTAATTCAAACACTCGCCTCATTCTTGGTTGAAACTCTCTCCTGTGAGAGAAGCCTGGCATTTGCGTTGATCAGTCATGCACTTAGATCATGCCGTCTTCAACATTCCCGTGTGTGCCATGGCGTCAATTAAACCTGAGGTCTGCTGTGCTCCAGTGGGCAAACTCTGTCTAATGGGGCTCCATGTGAGGAGACTATCCATAATAGAATTAATAATGAGACGCACTTGCAGAAAAAAAATAATAAAAAGAGGCTCCGGTTATCATCACCATCTCAATTCTTCGAGGTCTTTCAGAAATAAAACATTAGAAACTAAACTGGACAAAAAACCTCAAGCTTAGAGTTCATGGTGTATTAAATTGCAATGAATCGTCTTTCCCACTGATTTGAATTTCGTGTGGGTTTCAGCAGAGTGAGGGAAGTGCGGTGTTTTGAAGTTACAGTTCGGATCCATCACCCAAAGAAAGGGAAGCGAACTGGCGAGGAGCAGGAGGGTTCATTAGTGCTCCTTCGGCCCAGCGCCACCGAAATAGAACAGAGAGGAGGAAGAGGAGGAGAAATCTCTGCTCCCTCCAACAAGCTCCAAAGAAATCCACAAATCCAGCCTCAATATAAGACACATTTACATAAAATAAATGAAACTTGAATAATGAAAATAAACGATCGGTTCAAAACACTCAGTGCCACTTGAGTGATGTGTTTATTTCCCCTCGTGATGTGTTTGTTTCACCAGTAGATGGAATGAAACTGGGAGAAACTGGGTCATTGTCGTGAACAGCCACCGCCGCCACCGCCGCCGTGGCTGAACGGACAAAGTAGTGAGCGTCACCTTGACAATCTTCAGCAGAAAATACAGAGGAAAACGTACATAATAGAAAAAATGTATCATCCAAATTCAAATGAAACATCTTGGATTAAATCTTTCAGGGAAAATTAATTTGATACTTTTACTGTTTGATTGATCCCTGAGAAGTGGAGGATTGTAAAACAACGTCCACATGAACGATGTGTTTCTGTTTAACTAATAATGACGAGAGGAAACTGAACAAGTCTTGTTACAGCCTGACAACAAGCTGAATTGTTATAAAAGACAATGTAGTTTCTGAAATGTAGGAAGTTGTTACATTTTGAGCAAAGTTTTTACTTTTTGGACTCAGCATCTTGTTACATTGTTGACCAGTTGTTACATTTTGGGTTTTGTTACATTTCAGGTCGTCACTCTAACAAGCCTGCAAAACTTCTACAGCTCTTGTTTATTAAAAATTTAAATATGGACACTAAGATGTTGAACTATAGACTGTACATAGAGATGGACGAAGCAACAGGGTCTTAAACATGAGGCCACTGCAGCAGTTCAAAAAATACTGCAATACTCCTGATGACCACTAGATGCTGGCTCCAAAAATCTCTGACTCGCAAAAAAAAAACCAACAACATACCGTATTTTCCGGACTATTAAGCTCACCTGTCTATAAGCCACTATTGAACTTATTCAAACAGTTTCATGTGGTCCACTCTGACCAGGTCTGATGTGACGAGGCTAAATGTATCGGCAGCACGGAGCTTGCTAGCTTGTAAAAAGCTAACGAGCTTCGTGCCGCTGATACATGAGAAACACCGGTGTTGAAGTTCAAAGCGTCGGAAAAAGTAGCGGCTTATAGTCCGGAAAATACGGTAAATAGATCATAAGCTTCAAAGAGAAGATTTAGAGGCGTGGCTAGCTTGATTGACAGGTCTGCTCTCCAATGATACCAACCCCCCAACTCAAGTCTTGGGTTCAAGGGTTAGACCCGCCTCCTCACTCCTCCGTTCATATCCAAATATGGTCACTTCTGGCTCCAAACAGCCAACAAGATCTCCTGGATTTAAAGTCCACAAACCTACAGGTGACCCCACGTTAGCTTACTTTGTTGTACATACAGTTTAACATCAGAAATAGCTGAGATATTCTGGCTATAGCATCTTCCTGGTCCAACAGCACTTTTTTCATTTCCTGTCCAAAACAACTGTTTCCTGAGCCCCCGGAGCACAAGAGAAAGACATACCATCACACTCACCCCGAACTGTAAAGCTGTGGGTTCAAATGCCCTCCAGTCAGGTAAGACTTCACTGAACGAGGCTCAGAGAGTGTATCCTGCTCCTCTGCTGGTGTGAACGCATCACTGTTTGTCTTCAGTGGCAGCATTTTAAAGACACTTCAGTGTTTTCTCGACGAGCGCGAGGTGCTTAGAGATACCGGTGACTTTCCAGATTTTATGAGCAGGCTGTCAAAGCTGTTTCCCGGCAGCGACTGGTAGCACACTCTCGGGTATCTGTGTATGCGTCTACATGTCACCACTGTAGATGTGTGTGTGTCCCGTAATGTGCTCCTGCTCGCCGTCCAGGGTGAGCGATCAGGGCAGTGTGTGGGATTGAATCCAGCCAGGTCTGCCCGAACACCAGGCTCTGCTGCAGGCTGAGGGCTCCTCTCATTGCCCCCCCGTCTGTCCCCGAGCTCGGCGGCTGCTGATGGGATCACGGCTGTGGATCACCACTGCTAATAACCACCCACCACCCCCCTCCTCTCTTTAATTAACACAGGCCTGCACACACCATCAGCACCGTGTGATGAAGCTTCTTCTTTTTTCTTTTTTAGGTCGAAACATTTTGGCTGTTGTCGGACACAATCAGCATTTTATGACACACATACCGACGTGTGATATGAACGTGGTTGCTGCTGTGTCAAAATCAGAGCATTTGATTCCAGCTCTGCAGCTCCACAGGGTATTTATAGCCTCTTTAAGCTCATGTTTTGGAGCAAATTGAAGTCTTGGCACTTCTTCCAACTTCATTTCCAGCAGCTCAGATAAACTCTCTGTAAACTATCCCAGCACACAGACTTCAAAACTAGCTGGTGGGGAAACTGGAAGAGGGAGCAAGATATATTTCACATGAGAGAGGGAACAACAATCAACAAGTGTGCAGACGTGCAGCCAAGTTGGATGATAACCACAGGCTGTGTATGGAAACGGATGAAGGTCTCAAAATCAGGCTGGAAGTGTGACGGGGTGTAATACCGCTGATGGCCACTAGAGGCGGTCTCTAAATTACAAGTCATTCTGATGTTATTAGCTATCGTCCGCTCTTCTTCTCAGTGATCTGTTGGTCCATCTGGTCTCCAATGACAAAACACCACATTGAGCAGCCACCTCAGGTTCAAGGGTCAGACCCGCCTCCTCAGGCTTCCCTTCACATCCAAATATGGCCTCAACATGGCCACATTCAAATACCAAACTCCTGTCCACAAACCAACATCACGTTAGCTTTGTTCATTCTGTTATCAATCTAAGACAAAAACAAAATTATGCAGCTTTAAAATCGTCATTTTATCCGATAACTTTGTTACAAATTATACAATTATGTATAAAATTTGTTACAGATTTATCCCGTAAACACTGTGTAAGCTAGTGTTGTAGTACTCGAGATTGGTCTTGGTCTTGAGACCGGTCTTGAGACCACTTTTAAAGGGTCTCGGTCTCGTCCTGGAATCAAAGGCATTTTCTCTCGGTCTCGGTCTTGGACAGGGTGGACTCGGATTTTTTAAGATCAAGACCAGTCCAGACCAGGCTGCACTACTGTGATAAGTGAGAAAAACAGGAAGTAGCTGCTGCCTTCCTGGAGTCATGTGGTCTTTGTGACACGCCCCCTGTACAGAGAGTGGATGAAGACGCTCGGACAATTAGTTTTTGTTACTGTTGCATTTATGTAAAAGCAACTTAATTAACCCCCCAAACAAAAAAAAAATGATATCGATCATTTGGTTGTTTTATTGTGAGTTTTCTTTGATATTTACAGTCTTGGTCGATACTCTTTAGTCTCGATAATGCCTTGGTCTCGGTTATTACAGATATAACCAGTGTAACATTATTTTTTTAAGCATGTCTAATACTCATGTAAATCTAATTACATGTAAATATCAAGCTTTGCCTCTAAGAATTATCAATATGTTCTTGTACACAGTATTGATACAACTACAGAAGTACATTAGCGTCTGTACTCTAGTGAGCAGACATAAATAAACTGTGCTTTTGATTGGCTGTGTATTTGTTTCCTACTGTACATGCAGCAGCCACATATCATGGATCTGGGTAGCAGTGCTCGTGGTGTTTTGATCCGGGGGCTTCTCTTTGAAGTCGGATGTAATAAATTTGCTCATCAATTACACTGCCTGGCTCTGCCGTCTGTGTGTGTTTTGTTTGGTGTCCGCTCCAGTTAATTAGAACAGAACGCGTCGTGTCGTCCTTCAGATAGCGGCTAATAAGTGCGAGCTGTCTGAATCCCCGCCGCATAATGCCTGCTCTCCTATAGCAGAGAGGAGAGGCTGGAGGTGGAAATAACACACACACACACACACACTCAGGCCTGCACTCTGGAGGTTGTGGAGGGGGGAGCCTCAGTGAAAGGTTACCTGGTGGACCTCACATGAACACACTGCTGTGTTGATGTGTGAGTAGTTCGGATTCCTGGGATGGTTTGTGGCCTCATGACTCCTTGAAGTTTGAAGATTGTCCATCGTCAGTGTCTCATGTTATCAGCTGTTATCAGGCCGGGCCGCCATCACCCTGCTGTGTCTGTAACTCATCACAGAGACATGTTTAAACAATGAGCAGCACAAACTATACACACTGAGAGACAAAGGTGGGTAGTTACATTTACTCCATTACTTTTACTTGAGTAGATGTGTGAAGAAGAAACGCTACTCTTACTCCACTACATTGGGCTACACTCGAGTTGTTACTTTTTATTTACATATACAGTGGTACCTTGATTTACGACTGTACCAACTTACGAGTTTTGCCCATTCGCCGTCTGCCACTAGTTGGTGCTGTGAACACCACAACATCCGCCCAGCATCCTGCATCCCACTCCTTCACTTTACCTGTGTTACAAGCCTGTACCTTTAAGAAGGTGGATTGTGGGTAATCCATCAGTGACGTATGAGGAAGTGGAGATTTTGTTTTGTAGTTTTGTAGCTGAATCATTTGCGTTAAGCGTTAACCCTTTAACCCCAAACATTCAACTCATGACAGGAAGTAATTCCTTGACTATTTGCGCTAGCGACGTGATTCCAGCTGATTTTGAAAGCCAACAAGCAGAGAGTCTGTACATTACTGTAATGTAGGTAATATGGCTGCACGTCAGTGAGAATCAGCTGGAATTACATCGATAGGGCAAATAGTTTAAGAATTACGGTAAATTGATTTATGCTAGTCATACAATTAAAGTATTAATAATAATAATCAGACATTATGTTCAATCAGTTACTCAGTACTTGAGTAGTCTTTTCACCAATTCTGAAAACCGACAAGCAGAGCCTCTGTACATTACCGTAATGTAGGTAATATGGCTGCATGTCAGTGGGAATCAGCTGGAATTACGTCGATAGGGCAAATAGTTGAAGAATTACGGTAAATTGATTCATGCTAGTCACACAATTTAAAATAATAATAATAATAATGTTCAAACAGTTACTCAGTACTTGAGTTGTCTTTTCACCAAATACTTTTTTACTTGTACTTGATTTTTTTTGGATGACTACTTTTTACTTCTACTTTAGTAATATTATTTTGAAGTAGCACTACTTTTACTTGAGTGCAATTGGCTACTCTACCCTCCTCTGCTGAAGGATCTGGAAGCATGTTAGCCCGGGCAGGGACCTGACCTGGACCCTGAGACCACCAGAGGCCTAAAATGATCTGTGATGTATTTTCTCTTGTGAAGCTCTGATGTGGAATTTCTGGGACCAGTGACAATGAGTGACAACCAACTACCTCCCAGTTTAATAAGAGACGACATCACGGCTGCATTTCCAACAATGTGAGGAGGCTAATGAAGGAAAATGTGTTAGACTGATATGTGTATTTTTCTCACTTTCAAGCAATATTAGTTAACAGGAGAAATGCTGTTATCACTGACACGCTGTTGTTAAATTCTGTCTCTCGCAGATGTAATTAATATAAATTCACAGGATTCATTCACAGTCAGAGAACAACTGCATTTCACAGCTATTGTAAATAGTTAGTGGATGTAATTACATTTTGGCAACAGACAGAATTGACTCTGAATAATTGTGTAAATGTTTGTTCTGACTGCTGCGTGCTCATCGCAGTTTGTTTGTCGTCTAAAATAACAACAAAAATCTGAATTGCTGGTAAGAAGTTGTTGGTCTCTGTGGTTTGGAGAGCTGTAACTAGTGATTACTTTATTTACTGTGTATATAGAGAGATCAGAGACCAGACAGGGAATAGATGAATGACATCACTCATTGGTTTGTGGACTTTGAAACCAGGAGTTTTGCATTTGAACTTCACTGTGTTGGTGGTTTGGAGCCAGAAGTGACCATATTTGGATATGATGGGAGGAGTCAGGAGGCGGGTCTGACCCTTGAACCAGAGGACACTGTCTAATGTGGATGAGACTCGAGTTGAGGGCTGTTTAAATCATCAGTTTCATTGAAAATTAAAGTCAATTGGAGCCAGTTTTTTGGAGTCACCATCTAGTGGCCATTGGGAGAATTGCATCTTTTTGCACTTCTACATTTTTGAGACCCAGTTGCTTCGTCCATTTCTATAAACAGTCCCGTGTTTTTTGTCCATTTGAGGACAGGAAGATTGAAAATAAGTTGCTTGACCCTGATGTGTTGGGGCTTTGTTTGGGTTTAAAGAAGTAACGGCAGACTCTTCATTTTTTCTACAACATTAAAATATTGCTCACCTCTGCTCTCTTTACATCCAATCAGTTCTTGTTTTGGAGCAAAGCACGTAAACCTGACTTCAAACCACTGCACAGACCTTTCGCTCTCCAATTAACAACCTCTGCTCGGACCATCTGACATCCCTGTTTCGTGGCTGTGTCAATGTGTGAAACAGACTGAGTGGTTACTCCTGTCCCTGCCTTTGTTTGTCCTCTAATAGCCCATCATCTGGGCAGCGTCCCTCTGACCCTCTGACACATCGCTCTGCTAAACAAGGGAAAGGCTGCGACTCTGGAGGACTGGAAATGTACAAGAAATCACATCAGTATGTTCTGGATGAATACTAAATGTATATGTGCTTCTGTGGTTTAGTAATTTTTATTTAGTTTTTATGCAAGAAAGAGTCAAAGATTTGTAGAAGAATATAGACTGGACCAGTGAATCATAGGATCTAGTTTTTATAAAGGGAAATGTGTAACCATGACAAGTATTTTAAGTAATAAACATCTGTTAAATAAATAGTAAGTCATATTTTAATTATCTTACAAAATAAGTGAAAACTCAGACTTCCACTTCCACATATGTTGATGGTTGTTATATTTATTTGCTCAGGTTTATTTACCATAGTAGTAACTTTAGGACTATTTGCTCTTATTCCTGGTGATGTTGCGTTGTGATTGGTTGGAGAAGTGAGATCCTCCACAAACATGATTCCTGCACGATCCAATCAGCAGCCTTTAATTAACTCACTGTCAGGAGCTCTCTTAATGATTCAGATGCTTTATGAATACCTGGATTGTGTCTTAACTTTAAGGTAAATCCTTAGAAAACATCAGATTTCTAAGGATGTTGCTAGAATTTTGTCACTAGGAACAAATCTTTGTACTTGGAATCATGTTGGATACAAAATTACATTGTACCAAGCAAAAATAACACAATATTTCAACTGAAGTCGTTATTTGGCAACTGTTTAT
Source organism: Pseudochromis fuscus (assembly GCA_900323345.1). NCBI lineage: Eukaryota > Metazoa > Chordata > Actinopteri > Pseudochromidae > Pseudochromis > Pseudochromis fuscus. Next base: position 10,027 of record OOFC01043196.1, read on the forward strand.
TAGTAATAATCCTCTTGTAGCTGCAGCCAAACTTGTTGAAAATCCTGGAGTATAATACCTACAGCTACACAGCTCTAAATGCTTTAAGACTAGAAATCATGAATAGTTTCTAATAAATATGTTAAGACAAGTGCTGTCAGATTATTACATTTTTAATCAGATTAATCACAGGGTTAATTTCGATTAATCACGATTAAATATCATTACTTTTTAATCTATATTAATCGCCCTTCATTTTGCATGAGGATGGTTTGTCGCAAGCTGGGTGATGCGTTAGCGGAAGTGCTAGCAGTATGTGCTAATGTATGCTTTGTGTTAATGTGGTATTTTAAGCTGAAAGTGCTTCGGGGAAAAGAAAACTGCTTCCTGCTGAGTGTTGGTCCTTTCGACAGGAAATCTGAATACAAAAAAATCAAGACAGAATAGTTGACCAACGCGCTGTTTAGCATCCTCCATTTTTATTGGTTGTTCTGCTGCCGGTCAACTGCATATTTGTGCATGAGTGACGGCAACTCCACTTGGACAAACTGCCTGAAATGTGTTGCCAGAGACGTTCTGATTAATCACGATTAATCAGATTAATCGTGATTAATGCATTAATTTTGACAGCCCTAGTTAAGACGTTATCTATAGTAATAAGAGTGGCTTTTTACCAAACTGCTTTTCCTTACTCCTCACTTCCAGGACTGTGGTACATCAGTGTTTGATGCTTAACCTTTTGGCTTTTACTCGATGCTGTGCAGCCACTGAGACGCTGGGTTTTGCCTGTGAGGCCGACTGCAACCTGTTTTCTATAATGCACCTCAGCTCCGCCTGTGGAGTAATTCTCTAATGTTAAACTGGTGGCCAAAATTGAACAGTCCCTTATTCCCCGAGCTTCTCTGAACTAGCCGGGCGAGTTCAAATCAATACGCGCCCGGGGGGCTCCCAGTTCACACAATGAAACAGTATCAAGTAGACGGAGAGAGAAATGCAGTCGATAATATCACATTATGGTTTCTGTGTGTGTGAATAAAGGTGTGAGACTGTGGTTGACAGTGCCAAGTGAAATCATAATAGAGTTTGTGAGGGCCAGACACAGTGTATTATTACATAGCAGGGTTGTAGAAAGGTATAAAATGGCTGGCTGCTGCAGGTGTGTGTTTGGGACTCTGGTGAGGATGTGTAGTTATGTGTGTGTGTGTGTGCAGGATTTCCTACTGTCGCTCATGTAATTGTACACATTTGATAGCGTAGATGTGTGTGTAGGGTGATGCTTAACCTCAGCACAGTCTGTCAGTCATTTGATGGAATAATACTCGAGCCTGATTTGCCATTCACTGACCAATTACAGCCATTTCTCTGCCCATTACCCTTGGCACTCTCATCCAATCACTCCCGCTGAAATCATACTCTGCTTTTGATTGTTATTGTTACGACGAGGGGCATGTAATTGAGATCACAAGAGGACAATATGTGCAACCATTTAGCGTGGGTCAGGAGAAGTGTATTTAAAGCTCAACTCACTCTGTGCATGCTGCTAAATCTTACTGGACTTAAGCTAACGTGAACATGTTGGTTTCTGATGCTCGGAGTTTGGTATCTGAACGTCGCCATGTTGGTTGTTTGGAGCCGGATGTGACCATATTTGGATAAGAAGGGAGGAGTCAGGAGGCGGTTCTGACCCTTGAACGTGAGGACACTGTCCAATGTGGATGAAACTTGAGTTTAGGGCTGTTTTTTTTGAATTTTTGAATTAAAGTCAATTGGAGCTAGTTTTTTTGGAGCTAGCATCTAGTGGCCATTAGGAGTATTGCATCTGTTTGCACTTCTGCATTGGCCTTTTGAGACCCGGTTGCTTCGTCCATTTGTGTGGTGGTAGAGTGGGTCGCCTGTGAACCGTAAGGTTGTGGGTTCGATCCCCGGCTCCTCCTGTCCACATGTTGAAGTGTCCTTGGGCAAGACACTGAACCCTGAGTTGCTCCCAATGGTGGCTAGCACCTTGCAGGGCAGCTCGGTAGCCATTGGTGTGTGAGTTAATGGGTGGATGAGTTGCCTTGTAAAGCGCTTTGGGACCTAGCTATGACCAGATCACTGCATTTTTATTTCACGACACAGATTGTTGAAATTTTTCAGGTTTTTAAAAATGTGCTTTCACTTTTCAGAATTTCAGTAAATAGTGAAAAGTGGATTAACAGAACATCCTCATGTGTGCTCTCACAGAAATCTTTTCAAATGTTATTTCACTGGTGCTTCATTAAATTTTCAGTGATTTGATTTAAATTTAAGGCTTTGATTTTTACAGTCTGAGTACATCTTACAACACTGCTCTTACTCTCTCAGTGCTCGGCTTCTCTGGAGTAACTTAATGTTTAATTTCAGAGTAAATTATGTAATGTGAGGACATGATTTAGTAAGTCAAGGGCACTACTTATTAATGTAATGGAACAAATTGCCAATTAGTGTACACAGATTATTAATGTGAGGATACAAGTTAGTTATTTAGGCATATGAGTGATTACTTTACTGACAAAACAATCTCTGCTTTCTTGCTTGTTGTGATGCTTTTGACTGTGGTTTACAGTTTTCATCAGTGATGTAGAGCTCTCAGGTATCCTCACAAAACAACACATAAAGTGGTGTTCTTGTTACTTTTCCATGGACGTCCCAACAGAAGACTGAGAATAGACAAAATTGTTATAAAATTTTTAACATGGGAGAAGTTTGAGAGGAAGGAGGAAGCTGCAGTAGCACGAAAAGAGGGAAAAACTTGTCTCACTTATGATCTCTGACACAGATCATCAGCTAAAGAAACAGATGCACTGATTAGATCAATATTTTTTATATCTATTCTGTATATTTCTATACTTATTAAAAAATCCTCTGCTGTCTTAATGTCAAATATCATAGTTTCTGTGCATAAATATGTTAAAGCAGCTTTAAAAGTCTATATTGTTACAACATTGTAACAAGGTTTTACTCAGAAATGTTACAAAACAACTGAAACAAAGTCACAAGGAGCAGAAAGGATCCACAGTTCAGGAAAAGTCCAAAAAATAAGCGAGAAGAGACGATGCTGTAGAGAGCAACATAGTGGGAGGATGTGCTACATGGTATATTTATACACGGAGGGAGGAATCAGGCATCAGGTGAGCAGAGGGGTGAGGAAGAGCAGGGGAAGTTGCAGCCAGGACACAAGGGCAGGTGGAGGCAGGAGAGAGGAGGAAGAGGAGGGAAGACAAACCCGAGACAATAAATAATAAAAGAACAGAAGCACAACAGAGCTGCAGCTGAATGACAAAATATCATCACTGAAGGGACAGATGATGGTGGACGAGCAGGAACAGGGCTGCAGGTAGTGATTAGTCTGAGTCAAATAGTCGACTAATTGGATTAATTAATTATTAAATGGCTTTTATTTAGCTATTTGATTTTAAATTTAGTTTGAGGTTGTTTAAATTTTGTGCGAATTAATAAAAAGACAAGAAAGTTGGATATTTACCGTATTTTCCGGACTATAAGCCGCTACTTTTTTCCGATGCTTTGAACTTAAACGGCGGTGTTTCTCATGTATCGGTGGCATGAAGCTCGTTAGCTTTTCACAAGCTAGCAAGCTCCGTGCCGCCGATACATTTAGCCTCATCACATCAGACCCGGTCAGAGTGGACCACATGAAACTGTTGGAATAAATTCAATAGCGGCTTATAGACAGGCGTGCTCAATAGTCTGAAAAATATGATACTTAATACCAAAAATAATGTGAGTAACCTATACAAACCACTTTGATCTGCAGACTATATGATGTGCAGTCCTACCTATAAGCTTTGGTCCCATTCTTGATCCTCTTGCAGTCGTCTCCACCCAGAGTCGATGGCGTCCTGACCATGCGAGCGCACCGTCCCTTTCTCTCTCCGTTACTGTCCCCGCCCCCTCTTCCTCTGCGTTCCCCCTGCGCACCATTTGCTAACATCCCATTTCCTTCTTTTGACGGACGATGGGAGTGATGGTGGCGATGCCCACGTTCCTCTCCTCCTGCCCATACATCATTGGCCTCCTCCTCAAGAGAGCCAGCATGGTGGTGGTGCCTGTGTCCCTGCCCTCCATCACGACTCTGGCTCCTATCCCCTCTCCTCTCCTTCATCTGGGGGCTGTCGCCATTGTGTTCCCTGCTCCTGCTGTGATGGGTGTGGTGCCTCCCGCCCCGGCCGTCGCCTCCGTCCCCGTTCCTGTCGCAGTGGCGGTGATGCTTCCTGGAGTGCGGGTGGAAGCTGTCTCCCAGCCCGTCCTGCCGGAGATCCCCCGCCTCCTCCCGCCCTCCATCGGGGGACCTGCAGGGTTTGTCACCATTCCTGGCGTCCACCATGAGTGGTCGGTCCAGGTGGGTCTTCATGTCGGGATGCAGATGGAGCGCGGTGGACATCCGGTGGCGTTCCTCGGGGTCGAGCTCATTGAACAGGGCCTCGCTGCTCGCCCTCATGTTGTGTCTCCTCAGCTGGTTCGTCCTCTGCTCCCACACTGACATGGCCTTCGCGGACCGCTGCTGCTCCTTGCTGCAAACATCACATCAAATCCACAAGAAAACATGTGACCATGACAGAGGAAATTTTTTAGTATCTTGTTTATCATTGCTTTATGAGTTTTTTTAATGTGGAGTGTTGGGCAAACATTGCAATCCACAGTTTCATCCATAGCCACAATGTCTCCCATCAGCAATTCTTTATTAATGATACTCACCAAGTCCCTAATAAGGAAATTATGTATGCAAGAAAGAACCAGGTCTATGGATGCATCAGCACAAATGTTGACCATGGTAATGCTTTCACTTACCATGCATTAGTGTTATATGTTGGACTAGCTCCACTTCAAGATACAAATATAGATTTTCTCAACACCTAAGATGGTTACATTTCTAATGCAGAGAGGTGTTACATTCTCGTGTCATGATATGACCTGACCATGGGAGGTCCATATCTTTCTTTGGGTCCTAAACACTGAAGCTATTCCACATGGCTTCGATACAGGACCATAGTTCATTTAACACTTTTTTGGATAAAACTTTGTGTCCATAAGAAGATACTGATGTTCTCAGGATGGTGCAAATCATTCAAAGTAATGACACCATTTTCTCCTCTGAATAACACCTCTATTTGGATGAGTGGAAAGGCAATCAAAGAATTATCTTGGCAGCGTTTTTATGTATTGCTGTTCAAGGTTTCCTCCTTTGGATGGAACTAAACTTTCATGGGGTATAAGAGATAAATGCAGCTTCCTAAACACCTGATTCTAATAGTCAAGGAAACTTTGTTTTGCTGAAATGAAAATGTGATATAACAAAGGTTCTCTATTGCATCAGGATGGATATGTAACAGAGTCAGGTAACCACGGTTACAATGTAACCATACAATATCATTGTTACAAAGTTACCAGAGGGAAGTCCTTCAAACCAATAACTTCTATTTCATCCATGCTGGACACTCCTTTGAATCTGTTATGTTGATGACATTACGCTGGCATTATGAGACCCTGATGCTCAGTGGGGCCCCTGACGTGACACAGACCATGTAGATCTTCCTTCAAATTCAGTGTGACCCAGGTCATGTGTGGATGGGGCAGGCAGAGAAAAACATGCTATGGATCATGATGATTTACCACATACATCATCGAAAAAACAAACAAAAAAAATTGATCCCTGAATTGAGAAGATGGAAAGAGATCATATTTATGGGAAAAATGTTTTTTTTTTTACTCAAAACCTCTTTGATGATCCCTATTTCCATCTGTCATGTATGAGGCTATCTGCATACTGTTTGTGCACAGTATGCTTTGTTTACATGGGGCTTTATGGGTTAGTTAGTTAGGTTAGTTCCATTTGGTCATCTGTACCTCAAGATACGCCGGGCGGGGGAGGAGTAGACAGTATAACTCCTAAAAGACAGAGGCAGACAGAAAACAAAGAGGACACGGGACAGGTATGCACAGACAGGTGAGCTGCAGACGTACAGGTAGCGTGATTGCAGAGAGGAAAGCGAGAGATGTTACACTGAGGAGAGTCCAGTGTTATTTTAGATTACATGTTAGCAAAGCATGTGCACACTGAAAAACACATAAGGGCAGCTCTGGTGATGAAGTCATTGAGAAGTGTATCCGCTCTGTAATCAGCTGAGATGTGCAGGAGGGCAAACTTAAAGCTGCTCGTCGCTCATATCGTCTTTAAAGAGATGTCCCGGGGTCTACGATAGCAAACAGGCTGGAAATGTCAAACTGCTCGCGGTGAGTGGAGTAATTAAACATTTATAGACAAATTATTCACATCAGAGAGCACAGAGCGGAAGATAAATGATCGTAGCCACCAGCAAAGTATACAACGACTGGTTAAGGTGAGGCTGGAGAGAGGCGTTTACTGTCGACATCAAAATCACACTGACACCAGCCTCACAGCTTAATGTGTTCTGTAATGTCTACATGGGACTGTGTTTGTCTGCACAGTGAAGACTCTTTATTTCATTTTACTAACTGAGAGATTAGGATTTAGTTTTATAGAGGTCCAGAGGAGAGAAAAAGAGAGTACATGAGGAAGAAGGAGAGGAGAGATAACCACAGTGGAGAGGAGCAGAAGTGGAGAGGGAAACAAATGAGGAGTCAAGGAGAAGACAGGAGGAGAGAGGAGAGGAAAGGTGAGGAGAGGAGGAGGAAAAGAGGGGGAGAGGAGAGGAGAGGAGAGGAGAGGAGACGAGGAGGAAAGGAGACGAGAGGAGAGGAGAGGAGACAAGAAGAGAGGAGGAGAGGAGAGGAGAGGAGACAGGAGGAGCCAAGGAGGAGACGAGGAGACGAGGAGGAGAGGAGACAGGAGGAGAAGAGAGGAGGAAGAGAGGAGAGGAGAGGAGAGG
>OOFC01043197.1:0-11661 GCA_900323345.1 Pseudochromis fuscus
AAAGACCTACCTGATCAGCCATACGTGACCAAACTGTTTTTTTGTCTGGTATGTCAATCACGCACCAAAACAGTGTTTTATTTAAATGCTGATCTTAGCAGGATGAGCATCTCATCACTGGAACTTTGAGTGTAACTTTTGCCATAACTGCGATGTGCAAAAATGAATAACAAAATAAAATTGAAATTATTGACTCTTGTCCCTTGCACAAGAGATTCACATTAGATTTACAGTAATGTAGCAGCAAGACGGAGCCTTGCAGAATCACTGGTTCAACTTGTGTCAAATGTGCGGATGTCAAACTACTTACCAGTTTGGGATGTGTGTTGATAGGCCAAGTCAATCCAGAGTTATGATATAAAAAAAGTCATATTTTTCATGAATCTGGTACGTGTTTGTGTGTATTTGATGCTTGAAAAAACAGAAACACAGGCGATTCTATAGAGCGCGCCGTGCTTTCAAAGTGAAAGTGAAAGTGAAAGCTTGGTGAGTGTCTGTGCTTGTTAGATACATGAGGGGACAGAATAACTGATGATCATATTCAAACACTCCGTACTGTACTATCAGTTTGCATAAAGAGTGCTCATATCAGGCTAACTACCTGTTTTGAAACTGTGTTGATAAACTGAGTCAGTGCGTAAAGACCGCAGAGGGGCGTGGATGCAACAATCACCCTTCTTAATTTGATCACGGCGCATTATGGATGGTGTTAAAAACTTTGTCCGTCTGCTTTTTATTGACTTAAATCCGCTTTAACTGTATTCAGCCCCATATCTTAGCTGAGTGTCTTTTAAGTTACAACATTGACAGGGATCTCATTTATTGATTTTTTAACGGTCAGGTCACAACGCATGAGGGTCAATGGTGTTTTGTCCGACGTTCTTCTCACCTCCACCGGCTCAGCTCAGGGATGCATTCTCTCGCCTCTCCTCTTTGTGCTGTACACGGACACTTGCCGGAGTTCATAAGAAAAGTGTCACATTATTAAGTTCACCGATGATTCTGTGATTGTGTCCCTCCCCTCAGCCATGATGACTCGTTGCCTGGCCCTGTAGTGGAGGATTTCATTCAGTGGTGCAAATTGTTTTTCCTCACCATTAATGTCTCCAAAACTAAGGAAATGGTGATATATTTTCAAAAGTCCAGCGTCGTCACCCCTCCCTGGGTGATCGACAATCAGGCGATAGAGAGGGTACAGTACTATAAATACCTGAGCACAGTGATCGATGACCAGCTGTCTTTTGATTACCAGGTCGACGCCGTGTGCAAAAAAGCCCGTCAGTGCATGTTCTTTCTGTGCAGGCTCAGGAACCTGAATATTGACACTTGTTTTATGAAGATGTTTTACTCCTGTTTTATTTAATCTGTTCTTGCATTTGCTTTTATCTGTTGGTTTGGATGTATTTCATTGTATGTATATGCATTGCATGTATCTGTGATTATTTTTTGTTTCTTCATTACTGTCAACACACCTTACCAAGGATTTCGTGTAGACCAGAAAGAGGACAATAAACATTTTAAATCTTATAATTTCAGTTGCTGCATACTAAGATAACATTATACATAAAAATAAAAACATTAATATATTCACCTACAGCCTAGAATGCTGTTACATTTAGCCTACTTCAGGTAAGCATTCCATATTTCTTTCAGACTAGCTACTCAAAACAAGTATTGCCACACCTAGGAAAGGCAACAGGCATAGGATATTTATATCTTTTGGTTCTTGAAAGAAACAAACAAAAAAACGTTGGGATCCCCCCCTACTCTGGCTCAATATGGCATAAAAACCACCAGCTTACTCTTGACTCAATCATTGGGCAGTCGAAACGGGTTACTGCTCGAGGCACCGGTAAAGGAACCAGTTTCTCACAGGACAACGTGTTGAGATGGTGCATTATTGGAAGTCAGAACTCGGAGCTCCGAACAACATAACGTCAGAACCATAGACCATAGATATAACTGGACGAAGCAAGTGTGACGTCACCCACTGGTTTGTGAACTCATGTTTTGAAGCCCTCAAAATGAATTTTGGAAGTCGCCATGTTGGATTTTTGGAGCCAGAAGTTGACCATATTTGAAAATAAAGGGAGGAGTGAGGAGGCGGGACACCGGGACGCTGCCGGCCTTCCTGCGGTCTGTGATGCCCACCTGCTGCAGGCAACTTAACTCGCGTCAACCTCATGCTGACGAAGTTAGCTTTTATCTTTCGAGGTTCACTGAGGTAAGTTAATGTAACTGATTATATATGTACAACATAATGTGGGTTACATGTGACGATACCATATATTTGACATATTTTCTGGACAGTATATATTGATTTTATATACAGATACACATGTGGCCGTGAAATGTTGCCTGTTAACAAAGTGTAATGAATGTAATATGTTGAACTGTAAAATGTCACTGCGCTGCTCAGTCAGAGATCACAGCATTTCGTTCTGTCAGGTCGCACTTCCATGTTCTGACTGAACATGGACATTTTACAGTTCTACATATTTTAATCAAACGAATTTCGTTAGAACAAGTTATTTTTTTGTTTTCAAAGTCATGATATTGACCTGAAACTGGTTCCAGATTTCGTTGAATTCACAGCTGCGGAGCGCAGCAAAAAGCCACAGCTGTACAAACACCGAAGCCCTCCGGCTACTAACAGCTAACGCTAACTAACATTACCTGATCCTTTCCTGAATTCAACACAAATTTATTATCCAGACGTTGGTTGTTCATGTGCTGGAAAAACTTATAGCTATCTAGCAATGGCGTTTGCTAATCGAGTCTGCAACTGAACATTTACTAAGCTAGTTAGCACTTTGTGCTGCAATGAAAGTTAGCCGAAGTGCCAAACCAACAGAACATTGATCCTTTTTGTTGTTGTTTTTTTTTTTAACTTATGCTTGTTGCCAAACGTAGGGACAGTGTGGGTGGGGGGGACGGATCCATGTCACTGTAAATCTGCGGTGGACGTGTCTCCCCCATCCCCCGTGCCATCTGCGCACACGCCCTGGACAGGGTACCAGCCTATCAAAGGGCTAACATAAATACAAGCAACCATTCACAGTCACATCAATTCACCTTAACAAAATGTCTTTCGACTGGGGGAGGAAACAGGAGTGCCTGGAGAAAACCCACACATGCACAAGATTTGAACACACACATTACAATAGAACAGAACAGAATAGATTTTCCTTTACATTTATACAGGCACAAGACAGTACAAGTACACTGGAACAGAAAAAAGAATAAAATATAAAATACAAGCACAAAAAAGAAGCAAAAGAGAAAATACATATTAAACAAAGACAAAATAAACACACTTTCTGAAATGCATTTTACAGTAGGAACATTTAAAAAAATGTGCAAATATGTATGTACTTTGGGAATAAGAAGATAAATGAACATGTAGTATATGTGCTCTGGGAAAAATATGACATTTAGAAAATAGTTTATTATTGCCCTGGTTATTTATGTTTTGGTTTTTTGTCTGCTAGGTTGGTTGATTGTTATTGTTTTTGTGGTTTTTTGTTTTAAATTGAAAAATGTTTAAAAGATAATTTTAGAAATATAATACTGAAAATCCTAAAATATACACTCAAAAGATTTGTTTTTACCCAGTTCTGGGTAAAACCAATCTTACTGTATTAAATTAACTCAGCACATAGTCCAATATTTACCCAGTTCCGGGTTAAAATAACAACAATAACAATGACAAAAAAACAGCTTGAGTACATTTTTGAATTTAATGCTTAGTTTCCATACAGCGTTAATTTATTTTAGAGTTATGAGAAATTTATTCTTTTTGTACGAAGGGGGCGCTATAACTAATTTAGAAACTGGTTTGATTCTATAAACTTTGAGGCAGTGGTCGAACTATATAAGTGAGATTTATGTTTTTTGGTTTTGTTATTTTCTGAATTCTGCAAAGTGAAACATAAACTTGACGCAACGAATGACATGAGGCGCAACAAAAACGAAGTGATTCACTCACTAACGGTTGGACTTTGTTACAATGTAACACTGCCCCACTGCTCTCTCTCTCTCTCTCCCTCTCTCCCTCTCTTTGGCTTTGCCTCTCCCAGTGTGTGAGTGGGGCAGCTGGCGGTCTGTGCTCTACTCGGCTCACTGCTAGCAATGGCGATGCGGGCTAGCCAGTTCTTTTCTTCGTGTGTATTCACGGTGGCTTTGGTATTGTTTGCTAATGGACCACAGTTTTCGCTTTGTTGTCCGAGTCGCTGTTTATGTTTCCGAACCACCGTGAGATGTATGCATCTAAACTTGGAAACCGTACCAGCAGTCTCTCCACAGACTACCATTCTGTAAGTAGCTTTTCCCCCCTCAAATCTAACGGGAACCAAACCCTCATAGGCAGACTGCACGGGAATGCACTGAATGCTTGTAGAAAAGGAAGGCCTGTGCATTTCTCCACAGTTGAAGCCTCTGGTAAATGTATAGTTGTTTGATATTGTTAATTAACGAATCACAAACTTTTATTTTGGACTTTCCAAAATAAAAGTTCCAAACCAAAGGACCGTGAAAATGATCTCTGTTAGTGCAGAGGTTATTAAAATCTCTCAGGGAGTTTTCACAAAGCTCTGACACCTGCCAGTGTAGAGGTTAATGAACAGGGTTTTTAGGGTCACACAGCTGGTGAAGTTGTCACAAAGCAATGTGGAGGCTCTTCAATAAAGATCCCAGCATGAGAGATGGTGGTGGTGTGAGCAACCACAGCAAGTGTTAACATTTCCTTCATGTATGGTGAAGGAACTTCTAATGAAAGACATACAGTACACAGCAAATGAGAGGCGTTGTTCAATTAGATTTTATCAAGACCACAGTGTTGTCTTGCATATATCAGTGGGTGTGGGATTGTGTTTTGGAGAAATGTGCATTTAATTTCCAAAGCAGTTCTTTGTTTAAAGCCAGACTCAACAGACTTAGACCACATTATGATAGACTCACTTTATTATGTTGCTTCCTCCTCTGTAGTTGGTAAATAGTTTTTGTTGCACAGATTAAACTCTGTTTTTCTTTCCTCCCGAGGTTAAAGGAAGGAAATTCTTCTTACTTGACAAGTACTTGTGAATGTTGTCCTGGTTGTCACAAGCACTCTCTTAATGTCATCCAACTGCACAATTTCCTTTTTGATGTAGCTGGCCTCAGAGAAGAGAACCCACATCTATCCGGTCTTCCAAATATGTGCCGACCTTTGTCTTTAATTAGGGCCCGAGCCCTACCCAGGGGCAAAGGCCCTATTGTAATTGCTCCGTTTCTTTCTTTCTTTCTTCTTTCTTTCTTCTTTCTTATTATTACGTCTCTTTGAGGCTTAATTCGACCCCCTAAACATGCTCAAAAACTCACCATGTCAGGCCTGGTGAAAAATTTCATTAAATGGAAAAACCAAACCCCTCAGTGCAGAAATGAGCTCTGTAGCGCCACCTAGGCTCAGAAAGGCACCCGCTGTGGCCCACAGGAATGTCGCAGAGACACGGGGGCGAAGCCGAATTGTAGTACTCATCAAGACCTACAAATCACGTGCTGAAACTCCTAGGCTAAAATCAACAGGAAATCCAGAAATTGCAAGTCAATCTTAAATTGAACGCCAAAATTTCACTTTGCTTAAAAACTATCTCCTCCTAGGGTGTACATGATAGTGGCTTAAAAACAAATGACTGAGGACACAGTGCTGACTTCAGGGATTTTTAATTACTCGAATCGTTTGGAATTTATAAGCCCTCAAAGTTGGAGTGCTCCTCTGTGTCCTCCTCTTTAGCTCCATAGAAATGCATGGGGAAAAAAGGCACTCCTGTTACCCTTAGCCCTCCACAGCCTAAAGTATAAGTCTGACAGCTTTTTAACCAATGCCGAATGAAAGAGCACGAAAAAACCTACAAGAAAATCATCTTTTGTGTGACGTTTGATCAACTTTATGGTAGTTTTCAGGAGGTTTTCTAAAATTTTTCCTCTCCCCTCTCTGCTTTCTCTGCTCTCGCTGCACTCTAAGTCATGTGACCTCACTCTGAGCGGGAAAGCAGTCCCCAATACACACACACTATAAAAGTTGAGAAAGGGCTGAAAACACTCTCAAACTAAAACAGAACTCAAGAACGGTACAAGATAGAAAAAACATGTAAATACAAGAAGTGAAGATCAAAGTGTCTTGATTATTTTAAACCTTTAACCCACTTTGTAGTTAAAACTATGTTGACACAGTGGAAGCTCAAACAGGCGTGGGTTTCACTGCTTTCTCCATTGGATTGAATAAGAGAGAAAGCTGCAGAGAGCAGCAACCTCCTTGGATTTCACCCTGTCTCCTCTGCTCTGCTGGTCATGTGTGCAATACACACATTATTAAACCTGACAGGCAGCACACAAAACTCCAACACTGCAACTGTTATAAGGGTCGATTTGCAGAGGACAGGGACGGCTGGGGAACGAGGGCCCGTCCAACGCTGCTTGCAGCTTTAATTGGCTGCTGAAATCTTGTTGTGCATTTCAGTCCACAATACATCAACCTAAAAATAGCCTCATTCAGCCCTGTACGCAAACAGCGGGACAAAGGGGCAACTCAGCAAGCAGATGCCACAACAGCAGACTTAGAATTAGTCTTGTCCTGCACCATCTGTGGTCAGCCCACAACTTCGGAGGAGCTCCATGGTACACCCTGCCCAGATAACTCCCCAATAGAGTGAGATGAAAGTCCACCATTTACCACACCAATGAAAGGATTATTTAAGTCCTCTGTAGGATGTGTCTCAATCAGTTAGAGGGGCTGATCAGAGCAAGGCAGCATGCTGTGGTTTCCCAGAAGCTTTCATGCTGCTCAGCTTTGAAGCTGCAGCCACTTGTCGCTTTTCTCCTCACTTGGCTGTCATGTCAGGACTTGAATGCTGTTCCTATCCATCCTCATTCGGTTGTATAACATGTTCAACACAGGACTAGTCGTCAGAACAAGGAAAACTCTTCAGAATGTCTAAATGTGGAGAAAAGTCATTTTTGCTGTTTGTGATCTGAAAGACAAATTAATCCTCAAAACATGGCTCTAAATGAGGAATTAAAACACGTCTTTTAACAGTGAAACTGTTTTTTATTCAGAAAAATGTCAATTTAATTGTGTTTATCTTGTAAAGGTATTGGTTCGCTTTCAAGTGTCCTTAGCTTTTGTCTAGATTCTGAGAGCTTTTCAGGATAAGGTAACAGTTGGGTTTTTTTTTGTATGCACACTTGACCCGAAGCTATGTGCTTTATAGGTATGTGGACTGCATTCCTTCTTCCACCTGGCAGCATGCCATTCTAGGAATTTAAAATAATAACATTATAAGAAAGTGAGATGATCCTCCATCAAGGCATTGGTGCACAGGTAGAGGAACATTATGTAAAGTAAAGCAGCAGTACACATTTTATTCTGGATAAGAACAAATGTTTAAATATTTGTATTTCTTTTAAGCTCAAAATGATCCTCTTATCAGTTTATAACCTTGTTCTTTAGTGCATTTTTACATCTGTATTCCCACTGAATTCTTAATTTGTGTTTAAATTTTCTCCATTATACAGTTAGTGCTTTAATTAGTTGTGTGTCATTTTTAGATCCATTGATTGTACCATGACCTTATAGGCACTATCAGGGTGTTTTTCAGGCTTCTTGGCAAAGGGACAGAGCTGTATGGAGCAGTGTTGATTGCCTTGTTATCTGGACGATTTTTTTAGGTTCGGCTAAACAACAGTAGGAGCATTTGAGGACATAGGTAGGCTGTGTATGTATTTATTTCCAAAGCCATAAAATGCAATGTGTCTGTAGGAAATACAGAAAACAAAGGTGAGAAAGTGAAAAGTTTCTCCTTGAAACGCAAAACATTTCTTATTGTTTCATCTGTTTTTATGAAAAACAAACAAACAAAAAAAACAGTTCAGAACTACTGCTACACCTGGGCTTTGTGCCAAGAGCTTTTCCATCTGACACTTAGACCAAGAAACATTAAGTTTTTTCCCCTCAGATCTTTTCAGTTCTTTCTGGCCTACATTTATTTTTCAGCTGTTTTCTCTATGGACTGTCCGTTTTATGGCAAGATAGTAAATTACGTAGCCTCTTTGCAATGAAACTGCTGCACATCTTCTCATGAAGATGGAGAAATTAATGTTTTTATTGTAGCTCCGTTTTGCCATCAAATCCAAAGTGTCATTGTGATGTTGGCTAAGTAGCTCAGAAAGGACTCAACATTACATCTTCAGATGACACTGACTGTTTGGCAGCGTTCAAATACATGGACAAGAACACAGGGATACTGTGTTTTCGAATATATTAGTAACACCTAAAGAGAGAGGACCACAAACCAAATAAACTAATGTACTTGATGTGATTTCAGAGCTAGGACTGTGTGACCCATGGAGACGTAAAAACCTTGGTGGAAAGGACTTCAGTTTTTTTCTACTGTTCATAACAATTACTCCAGGATTGATTTCTTCTGTATCCCTCAGCAATACATGTATAAAATACCAGACTACCATATTGAACCAATAACACTGAGTGACCATGCCCCTGTTATTTTAAGAACAGATGTAGGCAGAGAAAACATCTTTTGATATTGGAGACTAAATGTTTCTTGACTGACTGATTGTCAGTAAAGAACTCAAACATCACTTAAAGAAAAAACGATTACAAGAGCAAATTAAAGCTGCAAGCAGCGTTGGATGGGCCCTCACCCCCTGGCCGTCCCCATCTCCAGAAATTCGCTCAGGACACGGCCGACCACTGCCGCTGGGTTCACAGCGCCAAGCGCAGTGTGGGCCTTCTTTCTGTCATGCAGGCAGGACAGAACGTAACTGCAGTCACTGCTTGAAAGTGGAAATAAGGCATTGAATCAAGCTCATCCATAAGCTACACATATAAAAGTAAAAAACATTCACTCATGTATTTCCAAGCACAGACGACGTGACCTTTGGCCCCTGTAGCCTGTGACCTCTGCCTGTCATCCTGCCTTACTGTGTCTGCACACAATGATCAGCATGATGCTGTGTGCAGCTTTTTCTGTCATGCAATCCAATGGAGAAAGCAGCCAAAACCACACCTGTTTGAGCTTCCACTGAGCCAACATAGTTTCACCTACAGATGTCATTAAAAGTTTAAATGAGTCACAACACTTTTATCAGTAAATGTTGCATTTACATGTTGTTGCTATGTTATACTGTTTTTGAGTTATAACAGTTGTAGTGTTAGAGTTTTGTGTCCTGTCTGTCAGGTTTAATAATGTGTGTGTATTGCACACATGGCCAGCAGAGGGCAGCAGAGCAGAGGAGACGGGGGAGAAATCCAAGGAGCAGGTTGCTGCTCTCAGGTGGCACGGTGGTGCAGAGGTTAGCACTTGTGCCTCACAGTAAGAAGGTTCAGGGTTCGACTCTCGGCTCGGGCCTTTCTGTGTGGAGTTTGCATGCAGCAGTTTGCGTGTTTTCCCTGTGCATGCGTGGTTTTCTCCGGGTACTCCGGCTTCCTCCCACAATCCAAAGACATGCTTAGGTGAATTGATCAAACTAAATTGACCATAGGTGTGAGTGTGACTGGTTGTTTGTCTTTGTGTTAGCCCTGCAATAGGCTGGCAACCTGTCCAGGGTGTACCCCTCCTCCTGCCCGATGACAGCTGGGATAGGCTCCAGCAGACCCCTGCGACCTAAGTGTGGAATAAGCAGGTATAGAAAATGGATGGATGGATCGAGGTTGCTGCCCTCTGCAGCTTCCTCTCTCATTCAATCCAATGGAATCCATACTTGTTTGAGCTTCCACTGTGTCAACATAGTTTTACCTACAAACTTCAATAAAGTTTGAAAAATAGTCACAAGACTTTGATCTTTAAGTCTTTTATTTACATGTTTTTGCTATCTTGTACCGTTTTTGAATTATTACAGTCTTAATTTGAGAGTTTTCTCAGCTCTTTCTCAGCTTTTATACTGCGTTTTATACTGTGACCTGCAGTGCAGAGAGAGGAGATGATTTTTTTTTTAGAAAACCTCTTGAAAAGTACCATTAAGTTGATCAAACGTCACACAAAGTATGATTTTCTTGACGTTTTTTTCGTGCTCTTTCATTCGGCATAGGTTAGAAAGCTGTCAGACTTATACTTTAGACTGGAGGGCCCAGACTGACAGGAGAGCCTTTTTTCCCCATTCATTTCTATGGAGCTGAAGAGGAGGATACAGAGGAGCACTCCAACTTTCAGGGCTTATAAAATCCAAACGATTCGAGTAATTAAAAATCCTAGAAGTCATTTTGGTCAGCACTGTGTCCTCAGTCATCTGCTTTTGAAGCTGCTACCATGTATGCCCTGGGAGGAGATAATTTTTAGCAAAGTGAAATTTTGGCATTCAATTTATTGAATTGCAATTTCCTGAGTTCCTGTTGATTTTAGCCCAGGGGTATCAGATTGATTGTTAGGTCTTTATGAGTACTACCCGTATTTCTGTGACGTTCCTGTGGGCCGCAACGGGGGCTTTTCTGAGCCTAGGTGGTGCTACAGAGCCCATTTTTGGACTGAGGGGTTTTGTTTTTCGATTTTATCAAATTTTTTCACCATGCATGATGTACGTGCTAAATTTGGTGAGTTTTTGAGCATGTTTAGGGGGTCAAATTAACCCTCAAAGAGACGTAATAAGAAAGAAAGAAAGACACAAATTAAAGCTGCAAGCAGCGTTGGACGGGCTCTCGCCCCCCTGCCGACCGCCGCCGTTCGCTCCGCGGAGCCCCCCAAGGGCCTTCTCTGTGTTGTGCAGGGATGACAGAGCATAACTGCAGTTGCTGCTTGAAAGTGGAAATGAAGCACTGAATGAAGTTCATCCATGAGGTACATATATAAAAGTTAAAACAACAATGTTCCCTTTTGTATTTCCAAGCACAGACAGCGTGACCTTTGGCCCCTGTAACCTGTGACCTCTGCCTGTCATCCTGCCTTATTGTGTTTGTACACAGTGTAGTGATAGAGTAGTGAAAGAGTTTTGTGTGCTACCGGTCAGGGTTAATAATGTGTGTGCATTGCTCACATGACCAGCAGAGGGCAGCAGAGTCAAGACAGGGGAGAAATCCATGGAGGAGGTTGCTGCTCGCTGCAGCTTTCTCTCCCATTGAATTAAATGGAGAAAGCAGTCAAACCCACATTTTGTTGAGCTTCCACTGTGCCAACATAGTTTCACCTACAAGCCTGACTAAAGTTTTAAATGAGTCACGAGACTTTGATCTTTAATTCTTGTATTTACATGTTTTTTCTATCTTGTACCGTTTTTGAGTTCTGACAGTTTTAGTTTGAGAGTGTTTTCAGCCGTTTCTCAGCGTTTACAATGGGTGTGTATTGGGGACCGTCCTCCCGCTCTGAGCGAGGTCACATGACCTAGAGTGCAGCGCGGTGGAGAAGAAAGAGGAAACATTTTTAGAAAAATGCCTGAAAAGTACCTTAAAGTTGATCAAACCTCACAAAATATGATTTTCTTGTAGGTTTTTTGTCCTCTTTAATTCGGCGGGGGTTAGAAAGCTGTCAGACTTATGGTTTAGGCCACAGGTGTCAAACTCGTGCCATGGAGGGCCGAGACCCTGCAGGTTTTCTTTCCAACTGGCTCTCCAGCAGCTGATCTCACTGATTAGGTGCTTCCCACAAATTGAAGGAGGCACTGATTATCAAGATCACC
>OOFC01043201.1:0-19970 GCA_900323345.1 Pseudochromis fuscus
TATCTAGACACCACAGACTGTATCTAGAAACCACAGACTGTACCTAGACACCACAGACTGTATCTAGAAACCACAGACTGCATCTAGACACCGCAGACTGTATCGAGACACCACAGACTGTATCTAGAAACCAGACTGTATCTAGAAACCACAGACTGTATCTAGACACCACAGACTGCATCTAGAAACCACAGACTGTATCTAGAAACCACAGACTGCATCTAGAAACCAGACTGTATCTAGAAACCAGACTGCATCTAGAAACCACAGACTGTATCTAGAAACCAGACTGTATCTAGAATCTACAGACTGTATCTAGAAACCAGACTGTATCTAGAAACCACAGACTGTATCTAGAACCACAGACTGTATCTAGAAACCAGACTGTATCTAGAAACCACAGACTGTATCTAGAAACCACAGACTGCATCTAGAAACCACAGACTGTATCTAGAAACCAGACTGTATCTAGAAACCACAGACTGTATCTAGAAACCAGACTGTATCTAGAAAGCACAGACTGTATCTAGAAACCACAGACTGCATCTAGAAACCACAGACTGTATCTAGAAACCAGACTGTATCTAGAAAGCACAGACTGTATCTAGAAACCACAGACTGCATCTAGAAACCACAGACTGTATGCCACTGAAGCTGAGTACCAATGTGGAAGTGAAAAAAACATGCAATACTTCTGAGAGCCACTAGATGCTGGCTCCAAAAACCTCTGGCTGTAACTGACTTCAATTCAAAGATGATTTATGAAGAAATAGTTCTGAGGTTATCTGTTGTCATGACAAATGTTAATCATATGCTAATCTTTAGCTTACTAACTAAATGACAGTCGCTTATCTATGCAGGTCTATGCTCAGCTAACTGTACAGTTCAGATGTTGATACCTGCAGTGTTGTCTGTGAAGAGAAATGTTAATATTCATGTACATTTAAGGGCTCTTGTTGTGTTTATTACTATAAGTTAATAAAAAAATGTCTAACTGTAAATAGCAACAATTTCATTGTATTTTATATATGTATAAACCATATTTATTAACCTATTTATTAACATATAAACCACCATTTATTGAAATGGACAAAGCAACTGAATCTCAAAAATTAGGCCAATGCATAAGTGCTAAAACATGCAACACTCCCAATGACCACAAGATGCTAAGAGAAGATCAGCAGCTTTGAAATCCAATCTCATACATATTGGACAGTGTCCTCAGGTTCAAGTGACAGTCCCGCCTCCTCACACCTCCCTTCATATCCAGATACGATCACTTCTTGTTCAAACAACCAACATGGTGACAATGAAATACCAAACTCCTGGCTTCCAAATGTGAGCCCACAAACCAGCAGGTGGTGGCAGGCTAACTCAATCTATTCTACAGGCTATGGTTCAACACAAGTTTGTTCTCATGTAGACAAAAGACTAAAGTGTTTTGTTGTTATAAACGACAAAAACCAAAAAATGACCATAAACTCATCATCTTTTCTTTGCCTACTACATAGGCTACTGCTTATGGCTAAGAAAATGTTAGCTATTCTATGTGCAAATATTTTCAACTGTGCTTTTATTTTTAACAATTTTCATTGGCGTTGGTTTAGCTAACAATTTCAACTTTTAGCAATACTTTCAGCTAACGATTTCAATGATCAGTTATTATTTTCAGCAAACTATTTGAACTATTAGCTACACTTTTAGCAACCAGATTCAAAATATTGCCACTTGAAAATTTCAACTGTTAATCTTTTTACTGTTCATTTATTGTGTTTAGCTAATAATTATGACACTTCGCCATAAGGATTGCTAATAGTTGAAATGGTTACCTAAAATTTTAGCTAACAATTTCTACCGTTAATAACACTTGTACCTAGCAAGCCAATGATTAGCTTTACTGGCAATATCAACTACCAACTTTAGCTTAACCTCTTGATTTGAACTTTAGCTCTCAACTGTTTATCTATTATGTTTGGCTAACAATTTCAACTGCTAACAATATGTTTATTTCTAATTTTATGTAACAATTTGAATTGTTTATAAGTCATGTTCAGTGGACAAATTCTTTTGTATAGCAATACTTTTAGCTAACAGTTTGAACTGTTGGAAAAACTTTAAGCTGGGTATTTCTATTGCTTATCTGTTACATTTAGATAACTAGGCCATCTTTTCTGCTAAACCATTTTTCTGGTCCACCAAACAGAATCAAACAGAATTAAAATTGTATTTTTCAGAGTATATTTTTCCTCTGGATACTGCAGAAATTCTCACTGAAGGGTAAAAAAAAACAAAAAAAAACTACTGATTGAGACCATTCAAAACCACAGACATAAAACCCAGAATGTCCCTTTAAGTGTTAGTTGGATTGTTTTGGGGCTGCAGAGTCCTCAACCTGCCAAAACCAGACGTGTAGTTGGCCGTCACGTTCCACACTAATGAGTCCTCGTATCACCTAATTGTCCGACAAACTGTTCCTTTAATATCGGCCAGTGTGTGTTTGTAAAGTGTGTGTTTTCTTAATTTATGCAGGACGAAGCGAGACGCCTTCTGCCGAGCTGCTTCTTCCCTCCACAATAACACACATCCTCCTCCTCCTCCTCCTCCTCTTCCTCACTTCAACCTTCTGTTCTGCTCCTCCTCCCTCGTTTCCTCTCACTTTCCTCCCCCCTCTCCTTCCCTCATCTCTCCCAGACAACTGTGACAGTTTTAATTCTGACCGCTGATTAGCCCGAATCAATTAAGTCCTCCACGCTGAGTCCACCAGCAGAGCAGCATGGGGTATTTAGACTATTTAGGCTCCCATTCATCAGGCTGCAGCCTCCTAATCACCCTTTAATTACAGCCCGAGACTAAGGGGGCTCGAGTGGGACATTAGGCCACGTTGCTTTGCTCTGCACAGTTTGAAGTGGACGCGGGAACAAATCAGGCCTGGGGTTGCGGCCTCAGCGGCATCTTGTCAGCTGATTGCATAGAAAACCTCAGCGGGAGGATATTATTCTGATTATTGTAATTATCATACTTTAAACGTGGCTGTTTAAAGGCAAATCAATTTGAATCTAACGGACACTTATAAATACTTAGCAGGAGGAGAAGGAGCTGAAACTTTGGAAGATAGTTAACACTTTTAATTTCAACCGTGTAGGTGTTTCACATTAAAAGCCTCTGAATAACTTTACTGTGAAAACATGAAGTGCTGAGTTTATTCAGCAGGGTGGAATCTGAATATATCTATAATCAGTGAGTGCCGCAGGTTTTGCTGTTGTACTGACTGTTAGCTTAGCTTAGCATCAACAAACTAGATGGTCACTGGGAGCACTGTGAAAAATAAAGAACAAAAAATGTTAACATACTGTGAAATATCACAGAAATGACTAAAAAAAAAGCTAAATACTTTCTATACTTTATAAGAAAAAATGAAGTAAAGTCTGCTAATTAGTTTTTAAATCATATAAATAAATAATTTGAATTAATTAAAAACTAAACAAATACATTAAGAGATTACATAAAATTAGATAAAAGACTAGATAAAACTAGATAAACACATTAAAAGATAGATAAATAGAAAAAACTAGATAAAATTAGATAAATAGAATAAAAGACCTGCATTGAGCTGCCCTGTATTATCTGAGATGTTTAATGTGCAATGTTTATTATACAATGTTTAATGTGAGATGTTCATTGTAAGATGTTTATTGTCAGACTTTTAATATAAGGTGTTTAATATGAAATGTTTAATGCACAGTGTTTAATGTTAGATGTTTAATTGTTTAAGTATTATTTTCTGATAAATTCCTGAACATGTTCATTTGCAGTGCAGCAGCTCCTGAGTAGGAAGTAGGACTCCTTGCAGCTATCAGCGTTACTAATCCTTTTTATGTTTCTGTTGTTCGCCGTTCAAAACGCCGCCGGGGATAAGATGCCTTCATTGACCGCCGGCGCTCCTGGTTTGTCAATTAGAGCCCTTGTTGGTTTAATCTGCCGCCGGCCCGCTCGGCCTTTCACTCTTATGAAGGGACTGAAGAGCCGAGCGCTCTAAAGCCGGCTAATGACGTTATGGGAGGAAAAGCCCCATGCCGCTGGGAAACCGATAATCCCACTTTGTTCCTCAAGGATTAGCTGGAGAAGCCCCTCCCCCTCCTCCTCCTTGTCCTCCTGGTGGTTGATCTTCATCATAAGGCCCCTGTTGCTGTCAGGCCCCGTCCACCTTTATTTTTTTGAACACCTCCCTCTCTTGTCGGGGGCGCCCACCCTTTTATTTTCCACTCAATTAGCAGGAAAGGCCTGTGCTGATCACTTCCTGAGCAGGTTACCGACGACAACGGGTTTCATGTCCCTTAGCTCCGCCCCCTCTTTCAGTCTCACTGTGGTTCCTCCTCTTCAGATGAAGGAGGTTTCAGGCTTTCATGAACCTGTCCTCCCATTTCCTCTGAGACTAACCTCCCCCTCCTCCTCCTCCTCTTCACAGAGCTAAGACCACTAATAATAAATATCTAATTCAGCTGTAAAAGGATAAAGGGACAAAATCACATGAAAACCAACTGTAAACCACTGTCACGTGGACTCAGAAAGCTCAGCTTATCAGTCCCTTCCTGCTTCTCAGTTAATCATGTTAATAATGATCTTCAGTCATCTTTGTTTTTTTAACATATGTGACTGACCTGTACATCAGCTGCTGTATTAATAAAGTTTGATTCATTTATATCATGTGGCCTGTTCCACTTTGGGTCAGTTGGTCTGTTCCAGTCCGGGTCATTTGGTCTGTTCCACTTTGGGTCAGTTGGTCTGTTCCACTTTGGGTCAGTTGGTCTGTTCCAGTCCGGGTCAGTTGGTCTGT
The DNA here is from genome assembly GCA_900323345.1 of Pseudochromis fuscus. Classification (NCBI taxonomy): domain Eukaryota; kingdom Metazoa; phylum Chordata; class Actinopteri; family Pseudochromidae; genus Pseudochromis; species Pseudochromis fuscus. Next base: position 4,835 of record OOFC01043201.1, read on the forward strand.
TCCACTTTGGGTCAGTTGGTCTGTTCCAGTCCGGGTCAGTTGGTCTGTTCCACTTTGGGTCAATTGGTCTGTTCCACTTTGGGTCAGTTGGTCTGTTCCAGTCCGGGTCAGTTGGTCTGTTCCACTTTGGGTCAATTGGTCTGTTCCATTCAGGGTCAGTAGTTGTTATAAAATCTTGTAGTATGTAATGTAGTGTGTAAAGACTCTGATGTTAAAACATATTTGATATTTGTGAGTTACATCGATGACTAATGACATCATGTGAGCATCACCATGGAGACTTAGGGATTTCAGCCTTTTTGGTACAAATGTTGCTGCATGTAAACAGAACCAGTCAGTGATTGGCAGCCAATATTGTATTGGTACAATGAATGGATGTTTTTGTTGGATCAATGTGGTCAATATAACATTAGCTGCTACTTATAGCATGTTAAGTGATTATTTATTTTGACAGCTGTTTGTTTCAGGTTCTTTCCTGGGTACTTTTCCAGAAAAAGAAGATAAATATTAGCTTAGGTCTAGTTGCAACTTACAGGATGTTAACAGGAAGCTCCTAACACATTTGTTAAAAGATGAGTTGAAAAGTATTTCATACATGATGGCAGCATAGATACGAGTTTCCTAAAGCATTACAGATAAGCAGTCTTATGAACATACTGTATGTAGAATAGATAAAGCTAACACTGTGTTCAGAGCTCAGGTGATGCTAATTTTCAGCTCACATGTACTCACGTGTATTTGTGACGAGTAACCATGGTGACTGCCACTTCCACCATCAACAATTAACAAGAATGCTAATATTGCTGCTTTCACCTGATGTTGACGTCCCAGAAATGGAGACCAGCTTCCTCTGCTTCTAGGTACAGAGACACAAATTTGTTGCTCGAGTTAAAAAATTTTCAACCCGTGCGACAAGACTTTCATGTCTATTCACATCACCCCTAACTCTCAGGCTAATATCTCCTTAATGATAAATGATTTTCAGATGGACCATATCACTGAGAAGAAGAGTTGACTTTAACTAATGACATCAGAATGACTTGTGGAAAAAATGTATTCACTGAATATTTCAGGATTGAAAATGAGGATTTTTGAATTGAAGTCAGTTGCAGCCAGAATTTGTTGGAACCAGCATCTTGTGGCCATCGAAAGTATTGCACTTTTTTACACTTCTACACTGGCTGCAGACTTGATCCTCTTTGTAGACTTGGTGCTCTCTGTAGACTTGGTCCTCTATGTAGACATGGTCCTCTCGGTCCTCTCTTAAACCTTTTCAATTGAGCTGGTTCCAGTGCTAGTTCGTGGCCAGTTCCTGACTTGGCCCCAGTTTGTTGTGTTTCCACCACCACGAGAACCGGCTCCAGCCACTAAAACTGGTGGTAAGTCAGGCCCCACTTCCTTGCTGGGCCAGACGTAGCACTGACTAAGCAGCGACTACACCAGGAGCTGGTGGCGCGACGGTGGAAACACAGGTAGTGATAGTAGAAGAGTAGAGTAATGAAAATACGGTTTTGACTCTGGATCAGTGTAGAATTGTAAAATCAGGAACAGCTCTTGTATGCACACGATCAGCTCCTCCATTTAAACATTATTACAGCGAGGGTGCACGTCGCCGTCATATGCGACCAAGAAGGACATTGTGATTTCCCAAAACTGAATAAATACCACACGTAGCGATGCAACAACTCAATCATGTTGTAACTAGAAGATCCGCAGAAAAAAAAAAAAAAAAGTACTGATAGTAACAAGTTAATAGTAGTTTGTTAACAGCGGCTAGCTTGCTAGCGGCCAGTTGTTCGGAACCGGCTACCTATGCAGCGATGTACTGATGTTTTACATGACGCAGCCCCAACTTGCCTCCTTACCAGTGGAAAAGCAAACTGGTTAGGAGAAACAGGATCTGAACCAATTAACTACCAGCTCTAGCACCAGCACGGAACTAGTACCCGTTCTTGTTTGGTGGAAAAGGGGTATCTGTAGACTTGGTCCTCTCCGTAGAATTGGTCCTGCTCTCTGAGGACTTGGTCCTCTCTGTAGACTTGGTTCTGCTCTCTGAGGACTTGGTCCTCTCTGTAGACTTGGTTCTGCTCTCTGAGGACTTGGTCCTCTCTGTAGACTTGGTCCTGCTCTCTGAGGACTTGGTCCTCTCCGTAGACTTGGTCCTGCTCTCTAAGGACTTGGTCCTCTCTGTAGACTTGGTCCTGCTCTCTGAGGACTTGGTCCTCTCTGTAGACTTGGTTCTGCTCTCTGTAGACTTGGTCCTCTCTGTAGACTTGGTTCTGCTCTCTGAGGACTTGGTCCTCTCTGTAGACTTGGTCCTGCTCTCTGAGGACTTGGTCCTCTCTGTAGACTTGGTCCTGCTCTCTGAGGGTTCCTGCTTAGATGAGCACTTGTCACCTTCTTTTCTTCAGAGACTCTTTTGTCTCGGCGTGTCGAGGAGAGGTCGACCCTCCGAACTCCTCCGACTGCTTGTGCCAAGAAAAACTCAGAGAAAAGATAAAGACAGATGGTCGCTCGGTTTAAAATCGGTCCTTAGCGGCTCAAGACGGCGGCAACAAGCGGCCGCCATTCTCCCGGAGTGACGGCGAGCAGATGTACATACATATGCTTTTCCCTCAAATGATCCAGTGTTTGGTGAAGATGAAGGCAGAGCAGGAACTCTGATCCACCATGTCTGCAGATCTGATCTGTGAGCTTGATTAGATCACTGATTTAATCTGACATAGACCTGTATGACCACCCACCTCATGTTAAAATGTGTTCATCTGAACTCACTGCACAATGGATCTTATTGAACAATTACATAAAAGTGGATATTGTCAAAAACATGTTTCATCCAGTCCAACTGTTAATGTTTAGAGCTGTCCAGGCAGAGCTGTTCATTAACATTCAGCTAACAATTTCAACTGCTAACTATACTGTTGGATAATAAATTCAGTCTGTTTATTCCTAATATTGGCTAGCTACTTCAACTGTTTATTTACAACAGTTTTAACTAACAATTTTAACCGTTCACAGTTTTACCTAATAGCATTAACTGCTAGCAATAGTTTTAGCTAACAATATTAACTGCTAGCTATAGCTACTGCTAGATAATAAATTCTAATAAAACTGTTTATTTCTAGTGTTGGCTAGCTGTTTCAAATACTTATTAATGTTTTTAACCGTACACAGTATAGTACTGTTAACAATCCTTTAAGCTAACAATTTTAAGTAAGACTTTGACTTCCTGTTGTGTATGTCTACCATTGGGGAGATGGATGACTCTTTGAGTATTTCAGATATGTAGAGCGAGGAGAATAACAGGCCGAAGATTCTGTCCCCAACTTTATCAGACTTGTACATTGCAAGTGGTGCAGCTCTCGTATCCATAATAAATGTACATGAAGCACCAACAAGATGATGAGTCTTCATCTCTCATAACCTTCACCAGGGGATTCCCGGGACGGCAGTGGCTCAGCGGTAGAGCAGCCATCTACCAAACGAAGGGTCGGTGGTTCGATTCCTGCTCCTCCCAGTTGCTGTCAGTGTGTGCTTGGGCAAGACACTTTACCCACCTTTGCCTCATATGAATGTTGAATGAATGGTTTGGTGGTGGTCAGAGGGTAGCTTGGTAGCCACGCCTCTGTCAGTCTGCCCCAGGGCAGCTGTGGCTATCATAGCTTACTACCACTGGTATGACTGGGTATGAATGAATAATGGTCTCTGTAAAGGGCTCTGAGTGTCTAGAAAAGCGCTGTTTAAATCCAACTGTTATTATTATTATTATTATTATTATTATTATTATTATTATAATTTCTGTCTTTTAGATGGGTTTAATCCATCCTCACCTTCTGGTTACTGCACAGATACCTGCTGAGGTAAAACAAGTACCGCCTGGTTGTGAATCATCGATTTAATACCACAGATATTAAAGATATTTGAGTGGAAAATATAGATAAACAATACAACAAAGTCTCTCGCAGTGTCTCGTATCATCTGAAAACAACCTGTCGGTTTGAAGTCGGAGCCAGAGAATCCAAACATTAGGAGACAAACTGTGAAATGTTTGCACGAGCTGACTTTCCAAAACGATCTCCGTGGTTTGGTGTTGCTGCCAGCGAGCTTTTAGTGTGTGATAGGTGTGGGAGAGCGACCGTCTGTTGCTGCAGTAATTAGCAGCAGATGATGGCAGAGGCGGCTCGTGATGAGACACTCCATCCTGTAACTGGAAGGTCAAAGGTCACCACCATCTTTACACTTTCTGTTAACTCTTTATTTAAATTTAGCACCTGAAAAAAAAGCACCAAAATTCACTCAGTAACAGCTTCACAACACAGCAGACTGAACAACCATGAGAGGATTTAGAAATACAACAAACTTTCAAACACAGACTGTGTGTTATTATTTTCTCTGGCTTAACATGAACTGTATTCATTTACATAAAAATAATAATAATTGATTTTTTTAAACTAAATTTCTTTCCTGACCACAAAGACAGTGAAAAAAGTGAGACCCATTTTATGGATTATGCACAATGTGTTTTTAATACAGACAAAATGCAATTACTAACATGGAGGGGGCGGAGCTTATAACCTACATTGTAGTAATGGACGAAGCAAGTGTGATGTCACAAGTGTGTTATTCGGAAATAAAGGCAGGAGTGAGGAGGCGGGTCTGACCCTTGAAGTTGGAGTTTTTTGGAGCCAGCATCTAGAGGCCGTCAGGAGTATTGCACCTTTTTCACTTCTGCATTGGATTTGTTTATGAGTGCGACCAGCCACCAGGGGGCGACCTAGTTGTTGTCTGTCGGCCATCTTAATCTACAAACTAAAACTGTAACCGTTCCTCTGTCTGTTTTTCTAGCTGTCTGTCTGTCTTCATCTTTCTTTCTTTTTCTTCTTCTGTCTTTTCTTTAACTCCCTCCTTCTTCGTCTTCTTCTTCTTCTTCTCTCATCTTAAACACCTGCAGCGCCTCGGGGCCAATCTGTCGTCCACCGCTAACTCCAAACACACCGGCCTGACACACACACACACACACACACACATTCAGCAGCAGCAGTAAAGAAAGCATCGAAGCACCTGAAGTGTTTTTTCTCAAAGGTCAAAACATCTCAAATGATCTTTCGTCGTCCTTCCACAAACATCAACAGGTCGACGGCCACTCGATGAACAAAACTTCTCCTCATGTATGTCTGTAGGATATCTCCCAGTTTACTTTAATACTTGTTAAAAAGTACAACTACTTAAACAGAATAAGCTGTCTGTGTTCAGTCTTTCTGCAATAGGTAGGTAGGTAGTAAAGTGTATTTGGTTTATTTTTTATTTTGGTTTTGTTTCTTTGTTAAACTTAATGTTGTTCATCCAACAACAACAATATATTAAAACTACAGTTGTCTTCATCATGTCACCATATTTTAGTTTGAATAACATTTTGGTAGTTTTTAATTTTTGTTTTTTCCAATGTGACATGTTGCAGGCAGTAGGGCCCAAACGCAGACATCGAAGACGAACAAAAATGTCTTTAATTACCAAAATAAACTGAAGGCGCTGCACCATAAAGGCAGGAGCAGGAACAGGGAGCAACACCACGAACTGACAAAGACAAGACAGAGTCAGGGAGTATTTGTGGGGGAGCAGTGATTAACAGACAAGACACAGGTGAGCACAGCAGTGAGACAGCTACATCAGAGCAGGGCCAGGAATCCGACAGGAAGGAGAAAGATGGAGACAGGAAGTAAAGTTGATGGAACACACAAGAGGAGTGACTTAACAAAATAAAACAGGAAGCTACAAGGCTCACGGAAGAACAACAACTAAGACTGGAGAGACTAAGAGAAATGAGTGGGAAATCAGAAAAACAAGAAATCAAAATCAAAACCAGACACGAACCAAGGACCAGCTTGAAGACAAAACAACAAGAAAATGGTAAAGGAAGTACATTTATATAGTGTTTTCTTATAGGTCCCAAAGCACATCACACACCAATGGGTACTGACCTGTCATGCATGGTGCTAGCCACCATTGGGAGCAACTTAGGGTTCAGTGTCTTGCCCAAGGACACTTTGACATGTGGACAGGAGGAGCCGGAGATCGAACCCCCTTACCAATCTTACCATTCATAGGCAACCCACTCTAACACTTGAGCCACAGCCGCCTCATCCAACTATTAGCTACCAACCTATTTACCAGTTACACGTTTTTTTCTAACAGTAGTAATCTGTGTAAATTCTCAGTCATCCACAACATGGTTTTCTGTACTAAGTCCAGTGTCCCCAACCCAGAGTTACTTAGAAACTGCTACATATTATCTAACAATAAGAGTTGTCACTTGTACTTCTAGCTAACAAAAGAAGCTATTTGTCAAACTGTTATAGTGCGACGTGCTTACATAATAAGTGAACGGGAAGACGTGAGTTGATGGAAGTTCACGTCAAAGTTCGTGTCTTCCCATTCGCTTATTATGTCGAGTGACGCAAGTGAATTTTGCCTTGTGCAACTTGAAAGCGTTTTAACTTGGGCACAAATTGGCAGTGCGTTCAGAGTGAATGCGGCGTTAGGTAACAATAGCACGTAGGACACATCCAATTAACAGTAGAAGCTGTTACCCATGTTTTAAAGTAACAGTAACTGTTAGCCATACATTTAGCTAGTAACTTTTCACCTGGTACGTTTTATAAATTATGAATAATACATTTTTTAAATACAATGTTTACAGTCTTGAGTTACTGCTCCAATGTAATTGTTCTCAGTGAATCATTAAACTGTCTATGAAGCAGTGCTGCTGGTTGGGAATCATTGATGCTGTTATTTTATTTTATTTATTTATTTGTTATGATTTTACCTTGAGGAGTCTCTGCAGCGTGGGTGTACAGTCCAGGTCAGTCGTGTCAGTATATTCACAGAAAAATTACCAAAACAAAAAAAGATTAATTAGTAGTGACAACTAAAATGTTTCTGTTCAAAATGAATCAACTAATCAGCAAATATCTGTTACCCGAGCAGTCTGGTGATGCTGGTGGGAACCAAACCCTGCCCAGTTACCCACAATCCCCTACACTGCCGCCACCTTCCTCCCACCATCCTCCTCCTCGCCTTGTTTAGCTTTGACACCTCAGCTGTTCAGCAGGCTGCTGGGAGGAAGGTGTGGGGGGAGGCAGGGAGAGCGACGGGGGGAGGGCAGACATGATAATGAAGGTAACATGTTGTTGTCACCACAGATTGTTGCTCAGGGCTTTTCTCTTCGGTTTCACCTCCTCCCTCCTCCTGCCTCCACCCTACACCCCCGAAGATGGACGCCACAGTTACCTCCAGTCACATCCTCCCAGTGCACACAAACACTCTCATTTACACAGTTATGACATAAACACAACCTTCAGATGACGACACATCACAAACTGACATCAAACTAGTCGCGTTAAAAACATTTCTGAGATGTTTTAATCACCACATGTCATTTAGATTTCTGTCTCTCTCCTGTAAACCCCTCTGTCTTTGTGATGACACAAACACACTCCCTCAGCTCCATCATGTTTTTTTTTCTGCCAGTTAAAAAGGATAAAAGTCCAAAATAAGGAATTTAAGGTCAAAGATACACTTTTAAGACAAATGTTTTCACCCAGAACTAGGTAAATATTGGACTAATTACATCCTGGGTAAATTTAATAAATACAATAAAATGTGAAAAATTAAAAGCAATAAAATGTTGGGTAGAAACAATGAAATGTTGGGACAAATTAACCCAGCATGTAGTTGGTCCCAGTTTTACCCAGGTCTGGATTAAAACAACTCAATTTTTATTTATTTTTTTATTTTGAGTTTAGAGATTGAAACTAAAACTGTTAGACTAAAAACTCAAAATATGTAATGAAATAACTTGTCTAAATTTTGAAGATAAAAACTCAGAAATATGAAATGATGAGTTAAACATAAGAGTCAATAATTGAAATATCATCAAAAAAATTAAATAAAGCATTTCATCAATTAATTAAATAATTAAATAATTCATTTCTTTTTTTAACCTCATCTGATATGAGACAAAAAGTCCAAAATTACAAGATAAAAAGGTCAAGAATACAAATACACAAATAAAAATGCAAAACTATGAGAGAGAAACAAAGACAGAAATTAGTCAAATTTATGAGATAAAAAGTCACAGATATGAATTTGCTTTAAATCTGAAAGTAAAACAGAACAACCAGGGTCCTCACAAAAACAGTATTACAAGCAACACTTTATGTGTGTGTGAGAGGTGTTAGTAGGTGTGGTGTTGACTGTATATATGTGTAAATTAATTTGCTGCTTTGTGTGTAGTTGTGTGTTTATACGTGTGTTTGTGTGTTGAGGTGCGGGCCTGCTGCAGGTAACAGGAGAGCAAGGCATCAGCCCACTGTGTAGGTTGATGGTTCAACTCCTCTCACAGACGTGTCAGTGTGAGTGACAGCAGTTTGAAACTGGAAAGAAAGAAGATGCTCATTGCCATGGAAACAACAAATTATCTTGTCTTAACATAGACCATATATAGAAATGGACGATGCAACTGGGCCCGCGCAGAAGTGCAAAAAAAGTGCAATACTCCCGACGACCACTAGATGCTGGCTCCAAAACTTTCAATTCATCATCATCATTTTCAATCCTGAAACATTCAGTCAATACTTTTCTCCACAAGTCATTCTGATGTCATTAAAGTCAACTCTTCTTCTCAGTGATCTGGTCCATCTGAAAATTCATCATTAAGGAGATATTAGACTGAGAGAAGGGGAGGAGTTAAGGGCGGAGTTAGTTTGATCAACAAGTCTGGTCTCCAATGAGAGCAGCACTGAAGTTGAGTCTCATACACATTGGTCAATGTCCTCAGGTTCAAGGGTCAGACCCGCCTCCTCACTCCTCCCTTTATATCCAAATATGGTCACTTCTGACTCTAAACAACCAACATGGTGATGTTCAAATACCAAACTCCTGGATTCAGAATGTGAGTTGTGACATCATGCTAGCTTTGTCACAAATTTAAGATAAAGTAAAAAATTATGAAATAACAAGTCAATATAATAATGGAATGGAAAAGGGGAATTTATAAAATTCAAAATGATATAAATGGTCATTCAGTGAAAAAAGCCTAAATTCTTAACAAAGAAAGTGCATTGAAATTTGATAATATTGACATTTTATTTCATATATTACTCAAACTTAAAGTGAAGTTAAAATATTTTTCTTAATCCTTCTGTTACATAAACAACAACAACAGAGTGTGTTCATCAAACTGCTCAGATCCAACATGGAGGCTCGTTTATTAGTAAACACTGATTCATATGTTCAGAAGTTGAGATGACAAATCATATTAATATCCCTCCTAAAAAAAAAAAAAACTTGCTAATGATACCAACAGACTGGGTTTGGCTGCAGATCTGCAGCCGTTTGCCGGCGGCGTTGTTCCTGCAACGCTCTCGATCTGCTCTGAAAGTGAGAAGTTGATTGGCTGTCAACAACTTTCCACATTTCTTTTTTTTCTCCTGCAGACTAATTAACACTAAATGTGCCACCAGGCAAAAGCAGATCGCATGATAATATTTGATTACATGAACAATAAATTACCATCAACAATGCGCTCTGAGAACACACTGGAAAATAGTGACGACCATTATAATTATGTACAGTTGAAGCCACCATGTCAGCAGGGGTGGTGGGGACAGGTAGAGCTGTAACACCGCCATCGCTGCTAACGACGAATCCAACAGCCAATTATACAGTCACGTCAACAACACCTGAGCAGGAGAGATAATGAGCCGGAGCTAACACCTGATTACACCAAATTAACCTGCGCGGGCATAGATTAATAAACAGAGTATAATTAGTGGGAGTAACACGGGAGGATTCACCAGAAACTGACCTGAGAACAGCCACAGACACAGTCGCACTGTGATCTGTTCACAGGCCTCCCTACATTCAGCCTTCACGGCAACAAAAGACTCCACTCAGGGATCAAATGTCCCCCCTTTAGGGTCAAAAACATCACATGAAATATTAACAATTTTTAACTTTTAGCCACTAACAAGTTTAACTATAAAACTTGTAACTGTAAACACAGCACCCTCAGATAAGTCCTGTAATTGTTAACCATCACTTTAGCTAACAATTTCAGTTATCTTTTCTGATAGCCACACTTGTAGCCAACAATTTCAACTATTAGCTTCACTTTTAGTTAAGAATTGTAACTGCAACACACACATTTAGCAAACACATTCAATTGTTAGCCAACAGTCTGGACTGCCACATGTTTTGCTAACAATTTTAACTGAAGACCTTTTAACTTTAAAAGGAACACTTTGAGCCAAGAAAAAACAGTTCACCGTTGTTTTAGCGATAGATAGATAGATAGATAGATAGATAGATAGATAGATAGATACTTTATTAATCCCAATGGAAATTCAAATAACTAATATAATATAGCTAACAATTCCAACCGTAAACCTCACATTTAGCTAGCAGTTTTAACTGTTAGCCATACTTTTAGCTAACAAGCTCAACAATTCTATTAGCAACACTTTTAGCTAAGTATCGTAATTGAAAGCTGCACTTTTTTAACCATAATTTCCAGTTGTCAAAATGTCTAAATTATACAGATAAATTTCCACCATTTGTTCATGTCAGTGTTTAGAGTTTTTCTAGTTTTTTATAAAATGTATTGAATCTTAGCAGGACCCCGTCAGACCGTTCAGATGTTTGTTTCATCCTTTTATTTCCTCTCCTCTGCCAATCATTTGTTTCCCTCCCCTCGTCTCTCTTCATTTATTTTGCAGTTTCCCTTCATCTGTCTGTTCTTGTTGCTTCCTCCCCCTTTTCCAACATGTCCTCCTCTTCCTCACCTCTCAGTCTATTTTTATCGCTCTTCCTCCACACTCACTCTTCGTCTCTCCGACATTTCCTCTTCCTTTACCAACACATTTGATTTTTTTTCTTTCCTCCTCCCTCTGCAGCTTTTCATTTTTTAATCTTTTGTCTACATTCACCTCAATGGACCTCTTCTTCATCATCTCCTACATTTTCTTTCTTTCTTCAGTTCTTGGCTTTCTTTCCATGCTTATGTTTTTAATGACATTACTTTTTATTTTCTTCTGCTTTGTCTTACCATCATTGATTTTGACTTACACCACCTTGATTTTCACTCAGTTTTTCCTCTCTATTTTCCATTTATTTTATTTTCTAATCTCATGCTTTGAATTTTTTATCCCCTGTATCCCCAGGTTAAACCCTACTCCCATATATGCATACTTATTTCTATCATTAATTAGATTAGTCATAAAACCAAACATGTTATTTATTCAAATTATTCTTCAACCTTAGGGAAATGACAAATGACATTAAAAACAATCACATAAAATTACAGTTAAACTTGTTTCTGAAAGGAACCAATACTTCCTTCTGTAGCCATGGGTGTTCACACAAAAAAATTCTGGGTTGTTTTAAACCAGAACTGGGTCAATATTGGACTAACTAGATGCAGGGTTAATGTAACTCAGTGAGACACATCAACATGTTGAGCAAAAACAACTAGATTTTGGAAAAAAACAACAAAATGTTGGGAAAAAACAATAAAATAGTGGGTAAAAACAACTAAATGTTGAGTAAAAACTACAAAACAAAACAACTAAATGTTGAGTAAAAACTACAAAACAAAACAACCAAATGTTGAGTACAAACAACATTTGGGGTAAAAAATAATCTGGTGTTAAAACAAAACAAAGTTGACTAAAGACAATAAAATGTTGAGTAAAAATTACAAAATAAAACTTTTTAGTGGGTTAAATTATCCCAACATCTTTTTGTGTACGGATTCATCTAACATCTTATCTGTTAATATTAATACAATCAGTCCAATAAAGGTTATGTTTTGCCGACTGTGTAAAATAAAAATTACATATAAAGCAGCTCACACAGTAATTATTTGTAGTCTGATATTATTACCACTCTCATCAATCATATCTGCCGGCAGTATTCCTGTGTCCACAAACTTATGGCCACCTTCTATTTTGAACCGCCTCCTTCCATCTCTCTTTTCTCGGACACATTTAAAGTCGTTCTTCTCTCTTTGACACGTTTCCCTCCCTCTCTTCTGTCAGGACACACACACTCGGCGGAGGTGAAGTCGGAGGCTTGTCTTAGCGTGCCATCTGTCCTCGCCGCTGACGTTGGCTCTAATTACCGCGTCTCCCCTGGCTAATGCTGCCTCATTAGGCCGCCGGAGCATGTGCAGCCGACACAAGCGCCGCCGAGAATTTGCACCAGGAAACACGAGCTCGAGCCATTACGGGTTCAGGAAATCTGTCTGGTGCGAAAGGCAATTCACACCAGCGGCTAAACGCTCATTTTGCTTCTCTCTCCACCTCCTCCGCCGCTCGCTGTAGTTCCTCCTTGCCGAGTCGTCTGGCTTCGGCTGGCGTTCTGGAGGCCAAACACCAAAACAAAGGAGTCAGTCAGGAGTCCTGCTCTGAGATACGAACGTTAAACAGCAGCATCTCTGATTTCTGTTGTTTTATTACAGGTTAATGTGGCTGTCACAGCTGCACTCACCAAGTGATTTAGGACCCCAGATGTATCCCCACGGGGGAAACATTAATCCAACTAATCTGAAATAAACAGAACCGTATTGGAGCAGAAAAGCTAACAATTAGCTAAATGTAATATATGATGAGTAGAATCAGAAAGACGAGAGTAATCTATAATTAATTAAAGACATAATTAATGGTGGAACAGATAAATGACTGTAATTGTTACCTAAAGGTATGGCTATACAAATTAAATACAGCTAAAATAATCATTTCTGAATACAGCTAACAACTGTTAGCTAAAAACTCTACTAAATTGTCTAAGAGTGGAAATTGGTGAAATTGTTCGCGAAATGTTTTGACAATATAGTTAAAATTGGCTAATAGTATGGTAAAATTATTAGCTACTGGTAAAATTGCTAGCTAATAGTAAATTTGTTAGCTAATGGTATGGCTCAGGAAAAAATGTTGACTAATTGTACAGCTGACAGTTAATAGCTAATAGTTTGGCTAACAGTTGAAATTGTTAGCTAATAGTTCAGCTAACAGTTTAAATTGTTAGCTACTAGTATGGCTAACAGTTGAAATTGTTACCTACTAGTATGCTTAGCCATACTAACAAGGTTTTATAATACAGAATAAAATCAGCCTTTGGATAAATAGCTGGAACTTGTTTGGTAAAGTTGTGGCTATTGTGGCTAACAGGTAGGCCATGGATAAACAAATGAAGTTGTTAGCTCAACATATGAATGGATATACAGCTAAAATAGCTGAAATAAACATTTTGAAATGATTAGCCAATAGTACGGATAAAGAATTGACAATCTCAATATAAGGCTAACAGTTAAAATCGTTCACTAATACCATGGCTAACAGTCAAATTCATTACTAACTCTAACAGCTCTGACCAAACTGATCCAACCACTGACAGTTCAGTGGATGAACAGGATTCTGTAATGAACTGTATTGTATGAATTAAATCCAGTTTAGTTTAGAGAGTGGATGAGGGAGCTGAGGCCTGTTGAATGAAACACTGAATTTGCTGTGTTTAAATCTTCCATCTGATCTGCTGTCGGATCGTAAACCTCCTCTGTTCCTCTGTTGTTATTCTGGTTAACCGTGAACATGGTCGGTAAACAATGGCGGTAACTGACACCAGACGCCTGTCGCTGATAAACTGCAGCGGTGGATTTCCAGGCTGCTCACCACTGACAGGGCGAGGAAACCACAGATAAAGACTTCAGATCTTTATCTGCTGTCAGGTGATTCCCAGGAGGAGCTGCAGAGACTTGATTCAGTAAAACTCCACAGACCACAGGAATACACTCAGAGACACTCAGCTCATTACAGAGGGTTTGAAACAATAAAGTTTGATTTACAGTCAGAGAGGAGGGTGCAGTAAACAACATTTGGTTTCTGGCAGCTGTTAATTTGTCACCCATGAGAAGAAAGCTGGAGGGCTGACACGCTCTATGTTAAATTCCTAATTATGGATCGTAATTATATCATTTTTAGGTCGTTCAGAATGACTGAACTGTAGAAAACAACGTGGCACAGTGTAAAATAATGAATCCACATGTTCACACAGTTCTACGTCTGTCAGACTCAGACAGTACAGTAACAAACCCCTGAAAGAAAAGTAACAGCAGGAAGACAGACTTTAAAGATGAAAGATAAAAGTTACATTAAAAGACACTTATGAAGATTTGGTAAAAAGAACAGCGAGCGCCAACATGCTAACATTAGCATGCTCAGCTACCTAGCTTACCACGAGTAGTGACCATAGACTTAAAGTAGAATAGAGAAAGCTAACATGACATCACCTGTTGCCAGGACCCAGGAGTTTGGTATTTGAACGTCGCCATGTTGGTTGTTTGGAGTCAGAAGTGACCATATTTGGATATGAAGGGAGGAGTGAGGAGGCGGGTCTGACCCTTAAACCCGAGTTAACCATTCTGTCCTGTCCTGTTACATGAGTTTGGCTAGATATTTTGACCATTTATACATTTTATTTTTGCATTTATTTATTCACTTCATTATTTTATTGACTCTTAAGTGACGTTTTTGTCTTTAATAATACATTTTACTGCAGGTTGTATCCACTTTTTATCCCAAGAATATATATATATTCCGAAAGGGAAAAGTAAGTTGATACCTTTTTTTATTTTTTTTAAATCTAAATTTATTTAATTGTTGTAGTATTTCTACGTTTTTTTCTTCTTTCTGAAGAAACTAAATGCTTTTTCTTGTTCCTTAACAATGAGTACTCCTCCTACATGTATTTCTAATTGCAGCCTGTCATGAGAACCAGAATATTTCAGGGTTTTGTTGATGTGAAATTAACTCTCATCACAGTTCACAGGGCAATCTCAGTATTTTAAGGTTTTCTATATTTGCAGAAGAAGAACAAACATCAAAGCTGAACCCTGAATCCTCTGAAACTGGTTCAAACTCAAACATCATCCCTGATCATCACTGAACGCCCACACGGAGACTTCAGCCCAAAATCTGCCCACGTTGACCTCCGATCATCTCTGATCCGTCCCCCAAACCTCCGCCGTCCACGTCCAAACATCCTGTCGGAAGCCCAAATCCAGACCGACGCCCACGCGGCG
>OOFC01043202.1:0-14714 GCA_900323345.1 Pseudochromis fuscus
GAGGGACAGTGTACCATCAGAAGGACAGTGTACCATCAGAGGGATAACGTACCATCAGAAGGACAGTGTACCATCAGAGGGATAACGTACCATCAGAGGGACAGTGTACCATCAGAGGGATAACGTACCATCAGAGGGACAGTGTACCATCAGAGGGATAATGTAGCATTAGAGGGACAGTGTACCATCAGAGGGACAGTGTACCATCAGAGGGATAATGTACCATCAGAGGGATAGTGTACCATCAGAGGGACAGTGTACCATCAGAGGGATAATGTACCATCAGAGGGACAGTGTACCATCAGAGGGATAATGTAGCATTAGAGGGACAGTGTACCATCAGAGGGACAGTGTACCATCAGAGGGATAATGTACCATCAGAGGCATAATGCACCATCAGGTCTTTCTCTGTACAGTAAATCTTTCTCCAGCAGTCCCTTGAGATCCCAGTCACTGTAACCTGACTCCTACATGGACAGATGTGTCTGTGGGTCAATAACATGCTGTCCTCTTCAGACAAAGAAAAACAGGAGAGTCCCACACGTCCTGGGAAACCTGGATTTTATTTTCATTTTTATTTTTGGTCCTTTAATTTCCCGTCCTAACAAACTACTAGAAACTGTTCTGAAGATCACTGACTGTGTTTCTTTGAGTTTGAATAGTGAGATCTCCACATTTATTATGAAATAGATCACTGTGAGTTTCTGATGCAGAACAATAAAACTTAAATATTCTATGAGATTAAAGTTGAATATTTATGAAAGAAAATCTGAACACATTCCCCTAAAGTAAAGTTGCTAATTTTATGAGAAAAATTCAAATTCACAAAAAACCCCTCACATATTCTTTGAGATTTGCACATATAAGAAAAAACCCATCACAGTAGGAACCCTTTAAAGGAGGGAGAAAAATAACTAACATGTAAAGAACTAGTCAGACTAACTGAGCAGCAGTTTACTGGTGTGAGACAGAGTTTAAGCAGAAATCCTTTGACATGATGAGGACTGGCTGCTGTGTGCATGAAGGTTGATACGACTGTGTGTGTTCAGCCGGGACAGAGACGCTGTCATAACACCGCACTGGAGGAGGCGGAGCTGTGGACCTGACACTGTTGTCACGGACAGACTGGGTGTGAGAAGCTATGTGAGGAATGTCCATCAGTGAGGGACAGACACACAGTCCAAGTGTGGTGTTGTACGGAGGAGAATGAACCAGTGGATTCTTCATCTCAGAGGGAAACATGTTTGTTTTTCATGATTTTGCACTGAACCACATTTAAATCAGAGCTTTACTCACTCTTTGTAAGTTCTGCTTTTAACCCTTACATGGTTTCTGTCTCTGGGGGGACACATTCTTCATTTGTAACAAAATCCAAAATGGACGCTGATGTGGACAAAGACACTGACCGTGTGGTTTCTGGTCCTGTTCTTTTCTATGTTTAAAATAAATTTGAAATGTTTTTATTTTTATTTTTAAGGAGAATTATACAGCTTCCCCTTCAGAGACATTTAACATTGTCAAGGTTTTTATAACCAGGTGCTAAACATCTGTATCCTGGAGAATTTATTGCACAAATACAGGTATAAAACAGATTTATATTTTAGGCCTGTATATTGCAGATGATCAACTATTTAAAAATGTTAAATACATTTTATTTTGAAATGTCTGTTACTGATTATTTTCCACAGCTTCCGTTGATATGGGCAAAAAATTATTTCAGTTGAAAATAAAGGTCATAATTTGGAAATGAATGAGCAAATACATTTTTAATGAAATTTAAATAAATAAATAAAACGAAATACAGACATACATATTTAATTTAAATGAATAAAAGAATAGATGAATAAATAAACAAATACTGTCATTTTAGCCCTGATGCATTACAAAATATCAGTTTTTTGTACCTGCCTGTTCAGGAGTTACGTAGAAAGTATCAATCATTCATACTATAAATAAAACTATAAAATTTAAAATCCATTCATCAGTTAAAAATGTGGTCCATCTTAAACCACTGCACGTTAAAACATAATAATATGAATAATGATGATAATTATCTAGTACTTTCTTCCATCAGGATCAGAGTTTCAGATAAAACCTCTGAATTACAAGCAGAATATTTCCACACACATGCTCCCTACATGCATGATGTCATTCCCTAGATTTGAAATTCAAGTGTCCACTCATTGTATTTGTGTATCTGTGTGTCTCAGTCTGACTGTGTGAACTACGTGAAGATCGTGCATCACTATAACCGCACTCACCTGTACGCCTGTGGAACCGGAGCTTTCCACCCGACCTGCGCCTTCGTGGAGGTGGGACACAGGATGGAGGTGAGGAGCTACACAACACGCACAACATAATGATACACATTCAGAAAAGATACAGAGACTCTACACCAGTGGTCCCCAACCACCAGGCCGGGGACCGGTAGCGGTCCGTGACAGACAGAATTAATAATTTATATAATTTCTTTTGTATTGATCATTAGAGTCTGAATCATGCTTTATTTTGAAAATCGACCGGATTCTCTTCGACTTAACTTCTTGACATGTCAATAGGCTTGTCTCGGTCACGTGATCAGAGACGTTACCCAAAACAAAGTCCGCAAACTAGCTAAAATCAGTAAAAAACAAATGTCTTTGGAGAGCTTCTTCACAAAAGGGACATATTTGTTTTATATGCCAGTTGTGCTGTTTTATTTTAGCTGTATTTATCCGCCACACCTTGAAGGATGGTCCGTGAAAATAATGCCGACATTAAACCGGTCCGCGGTGCAAAAAAGGTTGGAGACCCCTGCTCTACACAACTAAAACATGATGGGTTGTTTCAATATTGGACAAACTCCGTGATGGGTTTATTTTACCCAGAAAGATGGGTAGTTTTATCCTATATTTTGTATTTTTATCCTACATTTTGTAGTTTTTACTTAACATTTGCTTGTTTATACCTAATATTTTGCATTTATTTATTTTTTACCAAAGATTTTCCAGTCTTTTATCTAGTACTTTATCCACTGGACAAAAACAACCCATCTTACTGGGGTGTTAATCCAGCCTGTAGTTAGTCCAATATTTACCCAGTCCTGGGTTAAAATAACCCAACATCATTCAGTGTGTACAAATACACACAATATTTAAATGACTACTTCCTCTGCCAGCCAAATTACACCCTATGGATCATGAGTGAGAACATAACTGCCAGAAAGATCCTGGAAACACGAGGTTTTATGTGTTTAAAGAGATGAAAGTTGACATGTGATACGCAGCAGTTTGTCCTGTGTGGAAACTTCAGCTGGAGTTTGGAGCGATGCTGCAGGGAAGGTGAACGTGGAGGTAAATTACACCGACGAGAGCAGAGAAAACCATCGGGCTTAGCTCAAGTTCCTGGTTTTAAATTAGTCTTGAGCTCCTCATGCTGCCAGAAATCCTAAAACCCCCAAATTACTGAGAGTTTCTGGCAAAAGAAAACATGCTGAAATGTGATGGCTCCTTAAATACATCTGTTTCTGTCCTGGCTCTCCATCAGGACCATGTGTTCAGGATCGACCCGTCGAAGGTGGAGGACGGGAAGGGGAAGAGTCCGTACGACCCTCGACATAACGCTGCGTCTGTGCTCGTCGGTAACTGAACACATTAACTTGCTGATTATCCAGTCGTGTTTTTACTTTGCTTCTGAGAAAATCACCACAGATTTGATGGTTGTTACAAACACATTTTGCTTCAGGTGATTTAGGCCTTAAATAGCTTATGTAGACCTATCAGGAAATGTCATGTGACCTGTCCACTGACTAATTCCGTCTCCTAGGTGATGAGCTATATGCGGGTGTGGCCACAGATTTAATGGGACGGGACTTCACCATCTTCAGAAGTCTGGGGAAACGTCCCTCCATCCGGACCGAACAGCACGACTCACGCTGGCTCAACGGTGCGTCTTTAATGATCTCTAATCAAGTCCACAAAAAAAAAAAATCACATTGAGTTTGTAGAAAATGTTGTTGTCATGATTGACATTGTTTTTCTTTCATTGTGTCTACCAGAACCAAAGTTTGTTGGTTCCTTTTGGGTCCCTGAAAGTGAGAACCCAGATGACGACAAGGTCTTCTTCTTCTTCCGGGAGACGGCGGTCGAGGCTCAAGGGTTGGGAAAGTCCACCTACTCCCGGATTGGACAGCTGTGCAGGGTGAGGGATGGTTTACAGTCCACCTGGAACATTGTTTACACTGAATCTAATTTATCGTGACGTAACAGGATTTGTAGGCGGGATAAAATGTTTGGAGCAATTTCATTGGATCATTGAAACACAATAAAACACCATAGGTACATAGCTAACACTACATCACCAGATAATGTTAGTACTAACTAACGATAATACAACCAAAAATCCTACAGTCTGTCATAACAAATGTAAAGGGTTAGGTGTAGTTTGGGATAATTCAGTGGTTTCCAGGTCAGAGTCTGGACTCATTAGTATAAAACAGATGTTAGTAGATCAGTGTCAGCGTCTTCCTGTTACATTAGATCAAGAATTAGCTCTGGTTAATGACTGTGTAGATGACCCACCTGAGGCTCCTTAAAGTTCTCCTGAAACATCATTTCCAGACTATCTGACTTCTGTATTGTGACATATTTCCAGGAAAAACATTTTTTTTGGAGCATTGTGATTGGCCCTTTGAAACATAATGAAACACTGTAGCTATGTACAAACTACTATGTACTAACTAACAATTCTGTTCCAACAAACTGCTATCCACTACTACAGCTGCTACTACTCTGTCAGTGTTTCCTGGTGTTAATCTGAACTGTGCTGCTAACAGCAGGTTGATTGACAGGTGGATGGAGTGATGCTATTGGTTGAAACTGACAAGACGATGAAAGTCAGAAAGTAAATGTGATTGAACTTTGATTTAAAAATAAAGCCAAATTTGAATTTTTGTTAATTTTTTGGCTGACATCTTTAAGTACAGGAACAGCACAGCCAGAGATGTGATGTAAAAGGATTAAAAATTAATTTCACATGGACTTTGAAGTTGAGTAATATAAATCAAATTGGCTTGAAAACAACCCCAGTGAGCAGTCTACTCAGCTTTCTGTAACAGCATTATATAATATTATGTAATCAACTGAAACACATTTGAACTTAATAGAAATTAAATAACTTGTCTGTTCTGTGTTGAATCAGAACGACATGGGAGGCCAGCGAAGTCTGGTGAACAAATGGACGACGTTCCTGAAGACCCGTCTGATCTGCTCGGTACCGGGAGCCGACGGCAGCGACACGTACTTCGATGAGATGCGTGAGTTCACCGTGCACATGAATAGTGTAGCGCATCAGCTCCTTTATAGCTAAGATTACGGCAGGTAAAAGCATAATGCAACATCTGCTGTTGTTTGAAGTCCCGCCCTTTTAATCTGAAAGAAAGTTCACTCTGGGTGCCTCAGCAGATGTTCTACTTCTGTGAACTCTCCTTTGAGTTTCTGTCCAAAAAAACAGCAAAATTTATTTTCTATTTCCTGTCCCCATTTTCAACTCAGTAACTCCACTTTCTATAAGACAGAAAAGAGCTGAACAAAGAGCTGAAATTTGGGCTGATTGTTCAACTTTAACTTCTGGATCTTTACCCAGAAACACATTCTGTGGGTGCACGACGAGAGGAAGTCAAGGAAAGCATAATAAATTAGCCAGGCTTGCTGACCTCAATTGTAGATTACCATTCAGTCCCACATTCCTCGGGACTTGGAGGAAGCATGAGTGAGAGATTAATTGGTAATAGATTCTGGCCTGATCGGAGGCCAGTGTTTTTGCAGGCCTGCCTCTGGTGAGTCTTCACATGACAAAAAGCAATAATGTGTTTTCATTAGATGGGATCCAGAAGTGAGGCTAAATTCATAAAGCATGGATTGTGGCTTAGATGAAATATTTTATGATAAAGACGACATCATTTCACTGTAAACCCACTGAGCGTTTTCACACTGATATTTAAACTAAGATAAAACTGCTCAAATGTTTCTGTATGATTTCATAAAATATGATTTTTCAGAAACCCTGCACCAGAAAACAAGTGTCGATAATGGTCGTTCAGAAAGTCCTGTGTCCTAGCTTAGCACCCATAACAAGACTTGGTGTGTTTATCTAGCTGCTGAGTGTGCAGAGCATCCTGAGGGCAGTATCAGGCATAAAAGAGATACTGTTGTATTTTCCAGCTGTTCAAAAACAAAAACCTCATTTCCAACAGTGATGGTCCAACAATAAACTGTAGATCAGAGATGGACGCAGTCACCGTGACGTCACCCGCTGGTTTGTGGACTCACATTTTGAAGTCAGGAGTTTTGCATTTGAATGTCACCATTTTTGTTTGGGTTTTTTTTTGGAGCCAGAAGTGACCATATTTGGATATGAAGGGAGGAGTGAGGAGGCGGGTCTGACCCTTGACACAGAGGACACAGCCCAATGTGTATGAGACAGGAGTTCAATGGTGAAACCACCTGTAAATCAATAGAGACCAGAGCTGTCAATCAAACTCACCCCGCCCCTAACTCCTCCCCTTTTGTCAGCCTAATATCTTCTTAATGATTAAATAATTTTCAGATAACTACCAGATCATTGAGAGGAAGAGTTGACTTTAATGACATCAGAATGATTTGTGGAAACAATGTAGTGACTGAATATTTCAGGATTGAAAATGAGGGTTTTTGAATTGAAGAAAACTGGAGAGTTTTTTGGAGCCAGCATCTAGTGGTCATCAGTGGTATTGCATTAGGTTCACTTGTGAGACACGGTGGTGATCCGTCTTTTATTTACAGCTGATGAATGCAACCATGCAGTAGTTTCAAGGCTTCGGCACAAAAACAATTTGAACAGGTTTAGAGAAAGATTGTAGCTTGGTCAAGTTTAATTATATAAAAAAAAAAAAAACCCACTGTGAATGTTTGGGAGAAGAGCCGTGGTCTCTTTGGTGGTGAAGTGTTGTGTTGACTCATCCACCAACCCCGACATCCTCATTATAACTTTGCTCTATAAAAAACCCAACAAAGTCACTAATATGTAACTCTATTTACACTCATTTCCCACAAAATTAGCTGAGCCACCCTCTAACCTCGTGGCAGCAAGTATTTCTTCAGCTAACTACATTCTGCAAAGGTACAGTTTACATAATAACAGCGACTGTTTACAACAAATTTACTCCTATATGTGGATTTCCCCACCATGCAGAGTCTAATTTTGGATGCTGCTTCTTGAGAAATTAGGTTAACATCAGTTTCTCTCTTCATCTCGACTGGATGTTGGTGAATTTAGCAACCAGACAAAGTTATCATCCAGAACTTTCACCAAACACATTTCTGAAGCATCAGTCTAAACTGTGTGCATGTTAAGCAGCCAAACATGGTCCTGCTGTCCTTAAAATACTTACCAGCATCACACTGCACATTGAGTTCTTGGCTTAAATCAAGTCAGCTGGACACAATAAAACATCAGTCAGAGACATCTTTTGTAACTAATTTGTGGAGCTAAAGTTGGCCTCAATAAAATCTGATAAAAACCAACTGGTGACAAGTGACTGTCATTTTAAATGGTGCTTTGCTTTGTTCTTTGCCGCCTGACATAAAAGACTTGGAGTTATCATTAAGGAATTATAAAAAGCAGAATTTCTTATCATCGCCCCTGAACCTGCAGTCATGAGGTTTGCACTGTAGCTGCAGGACATCCTCTGATAGATCTCCCCCCCAATATCTGTGGGCTGTATCATCATCTGCCTTCATGCTCATCTCATGACGCAGTGAAAGGTTTAAAACTGACTTAAAAATTCTAACCTCACCTCAGGCTTCAGCTGTCTGTCATGTTCCCCTGGATAAACAACCGCTCTTTGGTGTCATGAGTTTTTATTTTAAAAAAGTTTGGAAAAGTTGTTCACGACAGAACTCTTTTGAACACAAGTTTTGCTTGTTGGATTTAAAAACTCGATGGGACGAAGTACAATTGGCAACGATGTGTCAGAGGGAAGAGTCATGACGTATGGGGTCCACAGGGTCCATTTTAGGACTCCTACTGTTCACCTTTGGCGCATTTACACTGGTAGCTACTCGCTTTGCTTCGCCTCGGATCGCTCAGGATCGGCCCCTCGGTTGCATTTACACTGCTGAGGATCGTCCTTCCTCCGTGTAGCTGGTCGTCATTCGTGACGTCATCTTTTATGTGATTCTTTTGTTTCTGACCGCCCCGTCCAGCTCCTGCTGAATTTTCTCATGTCGACTAATGACAGAAAGGTTTGCACCTCGTCCTGAGTCCATGGGGCAGGATGTCTAACAGATGCCATTTCTCTTCTTGTTGTTATTTCAAACACGTCTGCACGGTTTGCCGAAGATTTAAAAATGGTGTGTTTGGGACAGATTACGTGCCGCACAGTGATGACGCAATGACACAGTGATGATTCTGACCAATAAGATTGTAGTACCTGCTCCGACCTGACCGGGTACTTTTTTTGGAACCGCAGGAGAGGAGGTACGAAAAGTTGTACCAGGTACCAAGCTCCAGGTACTTTTTTGCCAGTGTGAATGTGCAAAAACTGAAGCAAAGCGAAGCGAGTATGTACCAGTGTAAATGCGCCACTTGAGTCCCTTCATCCAAGCGAGAAATCTGGGTGTGTCCTCGAGTCTGATTTAAATTTCCAGAGCCAAATAAAATCAATAACATCTTCTGCTTTTTACCATTTAAAAAACATTGCTAGGGTCAGAGGAATGATGGTGCACTCCGAGAGGCTCATACATGCTTCGTTTCCCAGGAGATTATATTACTGCAGTGGTCTGTTCACAGGACTTTGAAAACAAGCTGTCCAGTGACTGCAGCTCACACAGAGCAGCTGCAGGAGTCCTGACAACACTGAGAAATCTGAGGAAATAACTTCAGATCGAAAATCTTTACACTGGTTCCCTTTATAAAAAATTGATTTTAAAATCTCTATTGCAATGGGAGAGAGGCGTGGTGCACACTGGATAGATCACCTGTATCCAGATACATCTCTGATATATATTTTTAGCTGATGACATCACAACTACTTTTGGAAAACATTTATTGACCGAATAGTTTATGGTTGAAAATGAGTGTTTTTGAGTTGAAGTCAATGAGAGTTTGTTGGAGCCAGCATCTATTGGCTGTTGGTGGTATTGCACTTTTTCGCACTTCTGCATTGGCCTCACTTTCAAGAGTCAATCACTGCGTCCATTTCTATATACAGTATTGTCTAGGATCATACTACATACTGAATTATGTGAATACATTTGAATGAGTTTTAACAATGAAGAGCTTTTTAAAGGTATTTTAATGTATTTTACTTTAAGTGTCTGTTATTGTTTTAACTCTGTACAGGGCTTTGAACTGCTCTTTGTATGAACAGTGCTTCATAAATAAACTTACCTTGAATCTGAACCAATTATTTTACTAAAATAATAAAGTTTTAACAGTTCAATACTTGTTAAACCACTAGAAGCATGTTTGTGTTGTCTTGATTATGGTCTTTAACTCTACAAGTGAAACTTAATCTTTTAATGGCACAAAATTGTGTTAGAAGTAATTTACCTCAAACTGCATAAACCTGCAGTGGATTTAGTTCCATGTCATGACCCTCAGCTATCAGTAAGATGTGTCTTTAAAAGTATTTAGACACAGCCATAGGGCTTTGTTTATCTTTCTGTTGACCTTTGACCTCTGG
The DNA here is from genome assembly GCA_900323345.1 of Pseudochromis fuscus. NCBI lineage: Eukaryota > Metazoa > Chordata > Actinopteri > Pseudochromidae > Pseudochromis > Pseudochromis fuscus. The sequence continues at coordinate 9,704 of OOFC01043202.1, forward strand.
ACTCCCGCCACCTGACCTAAGTGTGTGTGTGTGTGTGTGTGTGTGTGTCCGTCCCCAGGCGATGTGTTCCTGCTGCAGACCAGGGACAGAAAGAACCCTCTGGTCTACACCGTCTTCTCTACTTCCAGGTCAGAATCTGTTCACTGTGTGTGTGTGTGTGTGTGTGTGTGTGTGTGTGTTGGTGTATCTAACCCAGCTCCCCCCTGTCCCCCAGCAGCAGTGTATTTAAAGGCTCGGCTGTGTGTCTCTACTCCATGAATGACATCCGGAGGGCCTTCCTGGGGCCCTTTGCTCACAAAGAGGGGCCCAACTACCAGTGGGTCCCCTTCCAGGGAAAAGTCCCGTATCCCCGCCCAGGAATGGTATGTCAACAGCCGTATGAAAGGCCCATTAACACAGCAGTGTCAGAGGTTTCTAACAGTGAAATGTGATCAAGTAGATTTACACAAGTACACTTCTCATCTTTTATTTAGGTGTGTTTCCTTTTTGTTGCTGCTACATTTCATTCTGTCACACTCACAGTTCAGAGGTGCAGTCACTAGTATCATGGTAAATTCTGCTTTTAAATAGAAACTGTTAGACTTATGTGCTGTAAATAAAACTCTCCATATGACAGAAAATGTCTCCATTCGAATCCACCTGGAGCGTAAAGTTACTACATGTTAAAACAATAATATTAACATTCTGCAGTATCTGTTTCATTGGTAAGAAAGTGAAACAAAAGTACAGAAAAAAGAAAATCCCTTGACTCCTGGGATTTATTTTAGAAAGTGATTTAGCAGAAACTCTGAATTAGTTAAACCGGAGATGAAGGAATCACCGAGTTCTTCCTGCAACAGAAAATTAAAAATCTCTAGTTTGTTGGGACTGTATTGTTATCTAGTATTGTTAGCTTGCTAGCTATGGTGTTTTGTTGTGTTTCAGTCACATTGCTCCCGTCTGAGTATCCTGTTATTGCTGAAAATATGTCATGTTACAGAAGTTAGATCGTCTGGAAATACTGGTTCAGGTGGACAACGCTGACTCAGTTACCGTGGTAACAGACTCTGAATCTTACCTGCTCGCTGGCAAGAGTATCTCCTCCCTCCTACGGGATTTATTTACTCATCAATCCCAGTGATGCTGGGCTGACTTAATTCACATAGTTGTACCCCAGGAGAGGATTTGAGTCTCCAGTGATGACCTAAGTGAACCTTTCAGTTTTTGGTGCAGTCCAGCAACAGTCCAGTGTTGATCTGTCAAACAGAATATTGGACGATTCCACCACTATTTCACCTGTAATATTTAAACAAAGTGAAGTTAAATGAACAAACTACATTGACACAGTCAGCACCTCTTTTTGCCTTTTTTCCTTAAAATGTGCTCCTGATGGCCCTAAGCAGGACCTTTAATGTCGCAGGTTACCGTGGTGACTCATTGTATTAGAGCTCCATTGAAGATGCGTTTCAGGCACAAGCTCAAGTAGAGTTGATTGAACCAACTCTGATCATCGATGTTGGAACCAAGAAATGAATAAACTCAGTTTAACTTTATTTTCTAGACCTGTCCCCTGATCATCTACTTTATTTACACATGAGCTGTAACTTTTTCTATTCACTTATTTTGTTCTTTCTTTCTATTATTTCCATTTTTAGCGCTAAATTATAAAGATATCAGCCTCTCGTGAGCCGTCCTTGTGATGTGGGTCTTTCAGGCTCTCCACAGCTGTGCTCAGTATCAGACCTCATGTCCTCTACAGCCCATCCAATCAATACGTGCTGATTACAGCTCTCACTCTCTGCTAAGCACACAGGCGTAGCGTCAGCAGGATTTGTTATGCAGCGCTTCAGCTGCTCCTGCCACAGCAGAACAATCACCATTGTACGACTGCAGAATAGTAATTAAATGTGACCCACAGTAAAACACCTCCCTCACACCATCATTACCTCACCAGGATGGAAAATTAGCTCAATCTTGCTTACAAGTAAAATTCTGCAAAAACTGCACGTAAAGCAGATTCAGATTTTAAAGCATAAACCAGATCAGCACAGATACAACATGAGGCTGGAGTACGTTTCAGTATTCAGAAAATCCAGGATTGGAATTTTAATTAGAGAGAAAGGCTGGACTCTGACCTGGATGTAAATCTCCATCCCACCATAATCACCTCTCTGTGGCCTGCTGCATTTCACTGACCTACTGAAAATGTTGATGAGTCACATTTTAGTCCAGTTTACATGCAAAAGGAAAACAGTACTACTTTTTACATATAAAAGTATTTATGATACAACAGATCTTTTACAGCACATTGTAACTGATTTGATTTTTACTGTAAATCACAAAGAATTGTGGAAAAATATGCACATACTAGAAAACCTGGGAGGGAAAAACTGACCAATCACAAGACAGATTTAAATAAAGAAAGAAATAAAACTATTATTATTATGGTCTTTGCTGGATAGGGCAGTAAAAGGACAAAAAGTCGGATGTTTAACAATTTAAAAATCTATTTTAGAGTCACATGTTGTTGAGTTATTTATTGTGAGGGTTAAATACCAGATAATGCTTCACAGTGCTGTGCTGCACAGATGTAGTGATTTATTATAACAGATAGAAAGTTTGAACTGTGTCAATAAAATCAAGCTAATTTGGTTCTAGACTATAAAACATACGTTAAAAATACTGTACATGAAAAATAAACACAATAATAAAAACACAATGAATAAAAAAAATATTGTAGATTTAAATGTAATTGGAAAAACAATAACGCTATAATTTAAAATGAGAAATTTGAATGAACACTTTTACAATAACTTACTGATATCCAGCTGCCAATAAATTAACTTTTCACAGTGCAGAATTACCTGGAGGATTAAAGTGCACAGTAGTTATCAAGCTGCTTTTAGTCGTGACCTGTTTGTTTTTTACAGTTTAAATTTTTCTTGCCTCCCTCAGTGTCCCAGCAAGACGTTCGGCAGCTTCGAGTCCACCAAGGGTTTCCCGGACGATGTGATCCAGTTTGCTCGTCACCACCCTCTCATGTACAACCCGGTCTACCCCATGAGCCGGCGGCCCATCTTCGTCAGGACCAACGTGGACTACAGCTTCACACAGATCGCCGTGGACAGAGTCAGTGCTGCTGACGGACAGTACGACGTCATGTTCATCGGCACAGGTCACTCTCTGGCTTTTAACCTCGTATTAAAACATGAATGTAACAATATGACGCGGCTGTTAAAATGCTGTGTGTGGTTCCTCCAGACAAAGGGACGGTGCTGAAGGTGATCAACGTTCCCAAGGAGAGCTGGAACAACATGGAGGAACTTTTACTGGAGGAGCTGGAGGTCTTCAAAGTAAGTTTTTATCTAGGTGAAAGCTTTCTTATACTGTACTGTAAATCTGTCATCAATACATAAAAGTACATATGTAGCTGTTGATTTCTAATACATTATTTGTGGGATAACCAAGAGGAATGCTGTATGTTAACCTCATGATAAATTGTGGAGTTTTTCTTCATTCAGAGCTGCACAAGTTTAACAAAGAAGCTTTAATCTGTGAATTTGTTTTCTGTAAAGATCTAAAACGGCCTGGACACAGTTATTAGTGCCCTGTGTAGGTGGTGGTAAATACATGAGCTGTAGTCATCAGCTGCTTTTAATTATGATCAGGGTCCATTTAAATAGGGAAACGTCCTCATCGTGTGAACTCAACTGAACATGAGGAAGAAAAACAAGTTGTCTGAAGGGATCAGGAAGATTTGTCAAGTATCGTCAAAGTAAAAGCCTGGAGATCCTCTGACCACAGGTCCCTGTGACTGCAGCTGATCTCTCTGGAAAATTAAGGAAAACTTATTAAATAAATGTATCATCATCTTGACGTTGCATGTTAATTGTATTGCTTTGTCTCCTCAGGACGCCTCATCCATCATCAACATGCAGATCTCCTCAAAACGGGTATGTTTGCTTTATACTTCAGAACCATAGACTGGATGTAGCAATGGACGAAGCAAATGGGTCTCAAAACAGTGCAATATCTCCAATGGCCACTAGGTGCTGGCTCCAAGAAAACTCTGAAAATGACCATTTTTTGAATTGAAATCAACTGGAGTCGATCTTGAAATCCTCAGTGAATACATTTTTTCCACAATTCATTCGGACTTCATTCTTAGTTAAAGTCAACTCTTCTTCTCAGTGATCTGGTTCATCTGAAAATCATTCTTCATTAAGGACATATAAGGCTTCAAAGAGAGGATGAGGGGCGGGGTTAGTTTGATGAGACCAGACTTGAACTCCAGTCTCATACTCTTTGGACAATTCTCACTTCTGGCTCCAAACATCCAACATGGAGACGTTCAAATACCAAACTCCTGGCTTCAGAATGAGAGTCCACAAACCAACGGGTGACATCATGTTAGCTTTGTCCATGTGGCCAGAAGAGCTGATGTCATGATGATGATCACAGATCAGGATAATAACTAAAACTGTTGTGAACTCCCACCTGGTAATAAATCTGTTCTTGAAAAAAAAGTTTCCAAAGAAGTTTAAAGGTTGTTAAACTTCTGTTTTAGAAGTTTTCCCTTAATTGCAGTCCTATTGTTGATTCACATATTTTGGTTACTATTACTTTTCCACAGTCATTACTTTCTATATGTCAATACTGTTCATTCTTCACATGGAGGCTTCAAATAAGCCCATCAGGTTTTTGGCCTCTCTCTGTACTTGATTACATCATAACTTGAGCTTTTTCTCTTTTTTGCACAATTTTAAAATACACAAGAAAAACATAATATGCTCAGAAATGTATTTAATGGCCCAAAGAGAAAAATGTGTTGGAGGGTTTACTAAATCAGGATGGTGTATTGTTTATGCAGCGTCACCCTGAGGCATCATGAACTTCAGAAACCACCACATCACAGACTCACAGAAAGCAGCTGGATGGTTTGGTTTATGGCACAAGCGTTCAGACTCTTTAACTCTGATGAGAGCACATTCCTGAAAACCCTCTTTTGAAATGTGTTTTCACAGCAACAGCT
>OOFC01043204.1:0-31594 GCA_900323345.1 Pseudochromis fuscus
CGACGGGTTAGCTTAAGTGCTAGCAGAATCCCCGACTAACGTATGCTTCCTGTTAATGTGGTATTTTAAACAGGAAGTGCTTCGGTGAAGACTCCTTCCTGCAGAGTGTGTGTAATACTTTGTGTCGGTCGACTGTCCGTCTTGGTTTTTGTGTACTCACATTTCCCATGGAGAGGACCAACGTGCTATTTAGTCTTCTGGAAAAAAACATAAAAATCAAAAAGCCGTGCTGTTTTACATCTTCCCTCTTTATTGGTTGGTTCTGCCGCCTGTCGCTGTCGTGCTTCCGCTTCTTCTTCTTCCTGTTTCTGTGAATAATGTCAATAGTGGGAGCGATACTGCCCCCACCAGTTCCTGTAGGAAACTACAAGTACAGATGACTTTTTCATGGCTGGTATTTGATTTTACCAATGACAAAAACAATAATACGACGCATCGGCTCTTGAATTTCCGCGTCGTTGAATTTTTATAATCGACATAATCGTTGCAGCCCTACTGTATAAAAAGTGTATCCCGATATAAATTTGGTTGTGTCCATTTAAATCCTCCCTTAAATGTATCGATTTTTAACCGATTACATCCCTGCTACTCACTTTCCTCGTCAAACTTTGTTCTCGCCATAGACTGGAGATAGAAATGGACACTGGGTCTCAACAATGTGGAAGTGCAGAAAGATGTAATACTCCCATTGGCCACTAGAGGCTGGCTCCAAAAAACTCTGGTTCCAGTTGACTTTAATAGCAGAAGAAGAGTGTTTCATACACACTGGGCAGTGGCCTCAGGTTCAAGGGTCAGACCCGCCTCCTCACTCCTCCCTTCATATCCAAATATGGTCACTTCTGGCTCCAAACAACCAACATGGTGATGCTCAAACACCAAACCGCCGGACGTCCATTCTTCAGGGAGTCTGTGGTTCTCTCACCCTGTAGGGCTGCAGAGTGGGACACGGTGCATTACTATCGCATGAGTTTAGAAAACGTAATCCATCCAGTTTAGAAAGTATTGGCTGAACCTCACACAGCTGTACTCTAACAATGTGCAGCAGGGCTCCTTGATTTCCTTTGTATACCTGAAACTGCAAGTTTGTACTTTTAAAACTGTTGCGCCAGCACATTCTTCTCTAGCTATCTATTGATTTTACCCATGTCTGTTGATAATGTGTTGTTAGCGTCTTCTGTAGTTCTGAAAAAGTGTCAGGTGAGCAGTTTGTGTGTTGCACCACCTGAAGCTTTGCAGTGTCTCTCTGAGGTCCGCCTCACAATCTGAAGAATCGTTGTTTGCTGACTGTGAGGTAATAAAGTTTGGTAGTGGTGTAATTAATTGGTTCAGGAAAAAAAAAAGCCACATTTATTTGGTAAACGAATGAACTGCATTTATATAGCACCTTCTTACCTCAGCGTAGGTCTGCAAAGAGCTTTACAAGGTTTGCACACACATTCACAGCTGCCATGCAAGACGTTAGCGAACATCAGGAGCAGCTTAGGTTCAGTGTTTTGCTCAGTTACATTTCAAGATGTGGACACGAGGAGCCGGGATCAAACCACCAATCTTACAATTTGTAGAAATTTCCTCACTATCATTCACAATCTGTTTCTTCTTGTGTCTGGTGTTTCAGAAAGCCGACCACACCTACCCCAAACTGGACTTCAGTCAGGAGGAGCTCCAGGAACGTTTTAAACGTCAGCTGAGTATCGAGCAGGCCTGCAACATCACCATCGACTCTGTGGAGACGATCAAGCCCGTCACTGAACACATGGCTACAATGGTAAATAAACCCATCCTCTGTTTCTCCTCATCCTCTGCTGATCCTCAGGATTTACTGCTACATTCAGAGTTCCTGAAACAGCTTCAAAAATCAATGTTTATCATGGATCGGGGGTGTCCAACTTGTTTTAGTTCAGCAGCCACATACAGCTCAGTTTGATCCCAAGAGGGCCGGACCAGTAAAATAAAAGCATAATAAGTTGTACATAAGAAAAACTCCACATTTTCCCTTTTGTTTTGGTGCAAAGAAGCATAAGTTACATTTATTGAACTGTCCTTTTACTAAACATTTTGTGAACCTGAAATATCTTAAGGAAAATAAGTGCGATCACAGTGGATCTGCAAAGACACAAAACATTTAGTCAAAGATATCTGGACCTGAAAAATATAGTATTTCTCTTTTTGATAAAAACAACTTGTCACGATCTAGAAGTTTTTATAAGTTTACACACATTTTCATGGGTGTGTAGTAATCCTGACCACCTGAGCTGACTCACCTCACCAAGTTATTTGAAAATTCATCCTGTTTGCCAGATTGGACCCTCTGACAGGCCGGTTTTGGCCCGCGTGCCGTATGTTTGACACCCCTGACATAGACAGTTTGCTGCATTTTGCTCCGTGTTTGGGGAATAGATTGCTTCATTTGTGCCGGGACAACATCGGCTACCTTTCTGCTTTGCGAGCTTGTCCCTTTTAAATGAGAAATAACTCCGGCAGATTTCCAGCGAAACAAAACGTGCTGGCACTCTCTATAAAATACAGACTGTAGCGGCTGCTGATCTGCTTGGCAGCGATCTGCTTCATTTTCAGTTATTATAATACTTCACGAAGTTTTACTGAATGTTCGTTGTTTTTTTTTGCTCCGATATAAACTTTGAGGTAATCTGCATTCAGGTGTGTCAGGTTAGATGAAGGAGCCTCGTATTCCTGTGGTGCCTTCTTTCCAACTCTGGCATTTGCAGTCTGGCCTGGCTCGTCTGCCTCTGCAGATGGGCTATGTGGGAAGCGAGCAGGCTGAGAGTCCCTGGTGGTCAGGAAGCATTTACAGACAGGCAGGGCAGAATAATAATGTATTGTAATGGAGGCCTCAGGAGGGAATGCAGAGTCACCTCTCCATCTACAGTCCAGACTGTGTCTCTCTCTCTGGTTCAGTCAGACTGGATACGACTGAAGACAGAACATCAACACATACACACATTTACTGCTATGCACCATCAATGAAATGGCAAGCTTTACACATTTATTCCCACAAATAAAGCAAATGATCAGAGTACAGAACAATATTGGTTTAGATGGCTGGTAAAATCAATAAAAAGATAATTCCTCTACCGCCTGGATGTTGTGAACTGGATGGATACTGACGAGTTAACATCATTACAACTTTCAATAAACTTTAAAAACATCTTTATATTGCAGCAGGACTTGAAGTTATTAACACCCAACGCAGGTGTCGGAGCAGAAGTGCCAGTTTTTAGCCACATCTCACATTGGATCATTTAAATCTTGTTATTTAATGAAAACATCAGGTCTGCACAGTGAATATGAAGCTAACAGGTGATTAAAACATCCAGCTTTTTATCCACTGTAAAAACCATAGACTGTGTAAATGGACGAGGCAACCGGGTCTCAAAAGTGAAGCCAATGTAGAAGTGTAATACTCCAGACGGCCACTAGATGCTGGCTCCAAAAAACTCCAAAACCTCCAATTGATTTTGATAAAAAATCCACATTTTCCATCATGAAATACTCAGTGTTGCAGTGGTTGGTAATTCCCACGTTTTTGATCTAATGAACCACCTGAAAATCATTTTTTAAATAAAATATATAAATGATATTTGCTGGTAGCTGATTTTAAATGCAGTCTTCAGAATACATCATTGCATCACCTACTTTTTTCTTCCTGTGGAAATAGTATCTGTTCACATATAGACAGCATATTAACCTGTACTATTGCTCATATTCTCTAATAATTATAAAATTAAAAAAAACATTTTACACATCAAAATAACATTTCCTAGTGGGAAAGTCAGCTTCCTGTTTAATCTTGAATCATGCGTCTGTGGCCCAGTTGTGTTTTCTCTGGAGCATTGTCTGTTTTCTGTCATCTGGAGGTGTCGGAGCCAAACAAGCTCAGTCATTGTCCACATCGACTTATAGTCCAGCAGCATGTGTTGGAGGTGGTGGACTCCTGTGTTTTATTTCCTGCTGTCCGTCACCGTCCTGACGTGGATGACTCCCATCTGTGTCGTCCTTTCAGAGGAAGCTGCTGGAGGAGCAGCGGGTACAGTGGCAGAAGGTCCTCCTCCAGGCCCTGACGGAGAGCAAGGTGATACTGGCGAACAGCAACAAGTACTCCAGGTTTGACCTTTATCCCTATCTGTGCCTGCTGCAGGATGAGGAGTACGTCGACATCATGTTACAGGTAACACAGGCCACCTCGCCCGGCCGAACACTCGATGAAATACCAGAAACCTTTCATTCAACCTGTGTTTGAATGATTGACGACAGCTTTATTTTACTACTTCCTGCTTTATTTTTCTACAACATGTCAGTGTTACTGCTTCTTGTTGCTGTTGAGTTATTTGATGCAACTAATCTGGAAAACTACAGAACACAAGTCAAGTGTCTGACAGTGACATCAACTGGAAAAGCATCAGTCATTGGCAGCAAAGCAGAGGAGGCTTTGATCAGATCCTGTTGCTCCAAACAGACAAATACAAAGAGTGTAGTGTTAATTCTGAAAAGACCTTTCTCACTATGATTTTCTCCTCAGACAACAACTTCTTCATTTGAGTAAACTGACATTTTTAAGTGTGACTGTCTTTTAATTTGAACTGTCCACTCCCTTGTCCAGAGTGTTGCCACCATGCCTACGACTGGAGAGTCGCTGACGGTTTTAGCCAGAGACCTGGGCCACAGGGTCTACAACAAGTACATTGTGCGACAGAAGCAACAGAATGAGATTGTGGAAAAGCTCAGCAGCATTTACAGCTCGTACTCGGAGCTGCTGGCCAGAGATTCCAAGGTAAAAAAAATGTAATCTAATTATGTAGCCATAGATGTCCAATCCATGCCGCACTGCACACATTTAGGGGTGTGGTTAGTTTGATTGACAGGTGTGGTCTCCACAGGAACCAGCCCAGAACTCGAGTCTTATACATTTTAGGTAGTGCCCTCGGGTTCAAAGGTAAGACCCGCCTCCTCACTCCTGCCTTCATATCCAAATATGGTCACTTCTGGTGCCAAACGACCAACATGGGGACGTTCAAATGTCAAAGTCCTGAGTCCACAAACCAAGCGGTGACATCATGTTAGCTTCGTCCATATTCTACTGGACCTGCACAAACTGCAGGATGTTGCAGTATGTTGATTTGTTGATTACATGAGAAACCACAATGTGTCGCTTCTGGTGTTGTGGCTGTTTTTATATCATGATGGCTCAACTGTGTCACTCTGAAGCTGAATGTGTCGAAGTCAGAACATCAGTGTTTTGTGTCCAATTAAACAAAGTTGTTTGCGACCTTGTTCTCCAGCTCCTGACCTGCTGTTGAGTCGTTTCTTAGAGGAATGAAAGACTTGGTTTTCTCAATGGGATTTTACAACCAGTGGCACTGACTCTGTGTTTTGATGGTTCTGATACACTGGGGGGGAGGGGGAGGGGATGCTAATGACATTAGACAATAATGAGCACAAGCTCATTATGCTCCAGCGGTTAGTTAGACTGGAAGATCGTTAAGGTGTTTGTTTTTATCTAAGGTATTTTATATGCAGCCTTTGTAGTGAAAATGAAGCAGTTATAACGTTTTCACTGCTGTTGTTTGAGAAGCTTATTTGTCTGAGTTTTTCTATTATTTACATTTTTCTACATTAAATTTGAAGTTTAGCAGCGTAAATGTTTGACAAATCTGCTTCAATCATTTCAGGTCAGTCTTATTTTAAAACATCTTCACAGATTTGGCCTAATTGCTGTTGTGGTGCAGGTTAGTTTATGCAGATGAGGCTAATTAACGTCGACGCTGACATGCCTTCCACATCATGCTGTGATGATTGATAACTTGCAGTGTCTTTGTGTTTCCAGGATATTCATTGATCTGTTCTTACTAACTGAGAACGACCCGCTCCCCCTCTGCAGGTGTGTGACGTCCTCTTGAGGGAGCAGTGGTGTAAGCTGGAGGCCGAGCAGAGTTCAGGGCCCACGCTGCAGGGAGGCGAGACGAGCTGGCCGTCCACAGTAACCCTGCCGCTGGGCATTTACCTGGTGGATCTGATGGTGAAGCACCTCAAAATTAACAGGGACATCCTGAACCCAGCCGACGACCGGAAGCTCATCCCCATCCTGTACCACATGTACACTTTTCGCAGCACCCAACGGGTACGGTGGAAGTCCTGGTTGTCGCACCGCTGCAGACTCCTGCCCACACAGCAGCTTTAACACGGCTCCTCAAGGCTCTTTTAGTCCTTTGGCTTCTGTTAGGAAACCATTCAGATCCAGATCTGAGGGAATTCAAATAGGTTTGATAACCTGCTAACAGGATTTCTGAGCATTAACCCTGACCAAAAGAGATCCTTTCAACTGAGATTTATGTGGAAAAAATGGTCAAGGATTAAAGTTAAAGAGATCTCCACTCAAAAGTATTCAATAGAATTAACTAGTGACATTATTCAGACCCTCCATCAGTCAGATGATTTAATAATTATGTGCAATTAGTTTGGTTAAATGATTGACGGCCTAAAATGTAGGCACTTTTGCAGCTGAACTTTATATTAAGAAGAAAAAAGGTGTAAGGAGCAGAAATTAAGAAAATACCTAAAAACACTTGACCTTCCTTTTTGACAAGCAGACTCTTCTAAAGCCTGTTCCCTTGAACACTTGAGCGCCTTCCTATTCAGTGTGAAGCACCAAAGAGTGTGATTTATAAAACCATTTCACCCCAGTGTGAATTGGCAGAGGGAACAGTTGAGTAAGATGAATAGGTTCCAGGCTAATCCCTTTTTTAGTGTCCCTTTAATTGGCTCGCTGATTTACTGCCATGGGACCCTGCAGGAGGGCGAGGTGGTCCGGGGAAAAGGTGAAGACAGAGAGAGAAAGAGAGGATTCTGGGTATTTGGATTTACTGCACTTTGACGGTGAGGCATACTGTAGCAGAGCTTCATGCTTGTGTGATATCTACATCCCTTTCTCCCCCCAGTTCACCTCCTTTCTTTCACTCTGTGGAGGTTATCCCATCAGGAGAGCGTCCTAATGATTTTACAGCACAGTGTGACATTCTGGTTCATTCAAGCAATGCTGAGGTGTTTCTGTCGGGTTATTGTCTTTTATCCCCAGACAACAAATGGTTGTTTTTATGGCTAGTCTTATAAACTGTTAGTGTCTTGAGTAAACTAGAACCCCCATCGTGATGTTGTGAAGTTGTTAATTTCACTACTTATTCTGATTTACCGTATTTCCCGCACTATAAGGAGCACCTAAAAGTCTTTAATTTTCTCAAAAACAGACAGTCGCCTTATAATCCGATGCGCCTTATATATGGGTCAATATTGGTTAATTATGGCTACCATAGTCAGGGGGCGTCGCCAAAGTAACAGCAGTAAAAACGGTGAAGGGGAATTCCAGTCCCACACCACTTGTGTGTCTATAAAGACCAAAATGGCATGAATGCACTAACTAGGTGATAAAAAGTTGCCCTACCTGTTGTACCTTGCTGTTGGTAAAAGATAATACTGCGTCACTGATGTTACCTCGGGGGGAAAAAAATAAAACAGCTGTTCATGTAGCTTTGAACTGTGACAAATGGAGTTGGAAATACATTGTTTTCAACGAAGGCGGCGCAAATAAGAGCTACCGGTACGTACGGTACCGTATTGTGAATGCACTAGCTTGTTTTGGGAGTGAACGGAGTTGTCAGAACGTTGGTTTGTTTTCTATTAATAAAGTTTGACTGACTGACTTTAGCGCAGCTCCATCTAGATGAATGGATAACGTAACCCCAGCCACTACAGTAGTTTCTATTCTATGCTCCCTATAGTGCGGAAAATACGGTAAATTTAAAAATTCCTGCAGATCCACCTTAACCACATCCTAAAGATCAACTGTGCTGGTCACTTTCATTCAGTTGTTGCATTGACAGGAAGTTAACTGAAGTATGTACTTTTTAGCTGGATCTCTTTTCATGTGTTCCCCCCTAGGTTGGCTTCATCAAGCCCCACCCCATCCTGATTCATCTGCAACAGGGAGCCGCGGAAACCAAGTTGACCTTTGACTCCTACGTGATGCCGATGCTGTGTCCTCCTGTGCCCTGGACCTCTGTCAAGTTTGGAGCCTACCTGCTCACGCCCACCAAGCTGATGCGCATGCCGAGCACAACCACCCTGCCTGACCAGCTGTTGGAGAAGTGTCAAAACCTCCATGCCGTCTTGGACTCGCTCAACCAGTTGGGCAACTGCGCCTGGAGGATCAACAAACGTGTGTTGGACATTATCATCTCCATCTTCAACGATCATGGCAGCGAAAAGCTCAAAATCCCTCCACCTCTGTCAGAGGCCCCCAAAATACCACACTTGAAACCTGAGGATCCTTCCCTCAGCAACAGCCAGAAGGCTGAGCTGAAGAGAGAGGTGATCAGTGCCAAAAAGCAATGTAGGGAGATGTACAGCTTGCGTATGGATGCTCTCTATAAACTCTCGATCGCCAACCACATGCGGGATGAGGTCTTCTGGTTCCCTCACAACATGGACTTCAGGGGACGTACCTACCCATGTCCTCCGCACTTTAATCACCTAGGAAGTGATGTCACACGTGCGGTCCTTGTGTTTGCCGAAGGGAAGCCCCTCGGTCCCAAAGGCCTGGACTGGCTAAAGATCCACTTAGTCAATCTGACGGGGTTAAAGAAGAAGAGCTCAATACAGGGACGGCTGGAGTACGCCAACAGTATTATGGAGGACATACTGGACTCTGCTGACAACCCTCTAAACGTTAGTCTCTCTTTGGTTGTATTTGCTGTGTATTTGTTGCACAGTCCAACCGCACTTCCTGTGCTTGTGTTTGTCTTTTTCAGGGTAAGAAGTGGTGGATGAATACAGATGAGCCCTGGCAGGCTCTGGGTTGTTGCATGGAGATCGCCAACGCCACGAGGTCCCCCGATCCAACGCAGTTCATCTCTCATTTTCCCGTTCACCAGGTACCGTAAAAACAAGGGATGGTTCACCAGTTTAAAGATGTGCTAATAAAACATTTAACTGAAAACCCAATAATGCAAAAGAGGGGGGGGAAAAAAGAGGTTAAGGAATATATGATCATTTCTAAAAGATTATTCTTATGAGTCTACTAATCCGACATCATCTCAGACCTCTATCACAGTTCAGGTTTATAGTCTTCTAAAATAAGGTCTGCCATTCAGTCGTGCTTTAGAGGGCAAATCAAAGTTAACAAGCCAAGACCTCTCCAGCCATCTGGGACCATTTTATGTTATCTGCCATAAACTTCTTGCCGTTATCTTAAAGACCAGACGACATCTTGACTAATCCTGCTCTGGGATCTGACATTCGAGGCCCTGCCTTTTCTTACACAGACCAAATAGTGTAATTGGAAACATTCTGTATTTACAAAAGTATATATCTCAACTGTGCAGCTTTCCTGGATTTACACCATTAAAGCACAATATATGTCTTGTTATAGCTTTTTGGCTAAAGACCCCATGTCAGCATGTCAGGTGTTTGTTAATGTCTTTATAATAAACTCTCTCATTTAATTACACCAAACATTCTTCCAGAGCTGCTGTGACAAATCACACCAGTAAAAATACAAGTGATACAAATGGCGACAAATGGATCAAAGCCTCGAGTGTTTTCATAAGAACTGGACAAAAATATGCTTCATAGCAGAATGTGGGAGCACACAGCAGCATTGTGTTTTATTGGCCAGACAGATAAAAAATCAGTAAGTATTTAACACCTTTTCTTAGAAGATATTTGGAAATGAAATTAGCTCCAAACCTTTCTCTCAGCAGCTTTGTACTGGAACTGAACTGACGAGTGACTGTCGATGAAGATTAACCTGTCGACTAAATCTGACACATTCACATGAAATTGATCCAAATTGGTCAAAATTTGTTATTTTTTGTATGAGAGGCTTGTAATTACCATTACAGAGCTTAACTCAGACCTAACACTAGTAGCATCAAGTATCTCTGTTGGGCCTAATACAGCAAATCTTTACATTTCACTGTGGTGATATTAAAGTCAAAGGAAAATGCTGAATAAAAACCAGTTTACATCAATGCAAAGGGAAATTAACTGATCCACCAGTTAATTCTGCAGATTTTGTTCTTTCCCTCCGTCTGATCCCAAAATCGAACCAGATGTTGCTTTGAATGATAAAAATAATTCAGTGTACTGGCCTGTGTGTTGTTACAGTGTAATCTGAGACTTACAGCCTCAACCAGATCTCTCTTCTCATCAATCGTTTCAGTGTTCATGGGAAAAAATGGCGAGATGAAGCCTCTTTGTTCTCTCCTCACTTTCCTTGTTTTCCTGTACTTTTGGTAAAACCACCGTTAACCTTCCTCCCTGTGCTGACCTCTTACAGCCTCTGCTGATGTTTGTAATTATTTTTCCTCCAGGACGGCTCGTGTAATGGTCTTCAACACTACGCTGCTCTGGGCAGAGATGTTATTGGTGCCACGTCTGTCAACCTCATGCCCTGCGACCTGCCCCAGGATGTGTACAGCGGAGTAGCACAGCAGGTCAGCATCACTGGACTTTTATTTTTTGCATTGTTTTGTTCACTTCTTTGAACTGCACACACTTACACAACTAACCCGTGGTGTACTTCAGCTGTTAATATTCAGATGATTCACCGCCGGATCCCGCAGTGAGCGACTGAGTCTGAGCATCGAGAATATGTTTAAAGTTTCCCCGTTTAGTTCGTGCATTTAAAAGTGCTCAGTTCGTTGTGCTTTGCATCAAAGTGCAGAGAGAGGAGACTGCTTCTTGCATCCAAAGGCTCAGAGTGTGAGTTGTACACACAGCGCTATCAAAGGATCCAGCTCGCGGTGAACCTGCATGCTTTTAGGCACGAGCGGTTTGAAGCCGATTGTGATGTACTGACATTTCTGTACAGGAGGAATCAGAGTGAGCTGTCTGATCCAGGCCTTCAAAGGGCAGTAACTGTACCGGGAAGTATATTGTGTAGTTGTCATGGATGCTGCAGGACACTATCTCGCAGTTTACCTCGGGGCATTGCAGTCCATGTTAGATGATACTGAAGATTGTATCAGGCTTGTGAAATAGCGAGCTACCTGGGTAAATAAATCTTGTTTACTCACAAGGGACGGGCTGTAACCCTGGAAATAGCAAAATGTTTTGAGACTGTTTCAACTCCAGCTGAAGTGATAAGTGTATCGGTTCATAGTGTTTTGATCATTTTATAGGTTCACTGCTTCGAGCTTCTCAGTTGTGAGGATGTCACTTTGAACATTTGGGGGTTTTGGACTGCTTGATCGCACAAAACTAGACATTTGATGACCTCAGATTGGGTTTAGAGAAGGAATGGTGAGATTTTTCCAGGATTTTCTGACATTTTAAAGATCAAACAAGTTACTCAGGAAAATAAATACTAGTGGGATTGATGGTGGACATTAGACAGCCCTCAGAGAGCACGATCTTAGACACTCATCATCCTGCATGTGTGTGTAGATTTTCAAGAAAATCCGTTTGAAACAGTGTTAAAACAGTTTTTAACAGTTTGTTTTTAAGTTAGTTCATTTTTGAGTATCGTATTTTCCGGACTATTGAGCGCTCCTGTCTATAAGCCGCTATTGAATTTATTAGAACAGTTTCATGTGGTCCACTCTGACCGGGTCTGATGTGACGAGGCTATTGTATCTACAGCATGGAGCTTGCTAGCTTGTAAAAAGCTAACAAGCCTTGTGCTGCCGATACATGAGCCACACCGGTGTTTAACTTCAAAGCGTCCGAAAAAAGTAGCGGCTTAAGGCCAATTCATACTTTTCGCAAAGGGGGCGCGCGCCACTAGCGGACTACCGACGTGCTCTGCGGATGCGGATGCGCTCAATTCATCCTTCATTCTGCAGCTTGCTAGTCTGGCAGACGTGCGCCATGCAGCACCCTCAAAGACGTGTTGTAAAGGTTTTGGTACTGGCGAACCTCCTCGCAAAGTCTCTCCATGAAGGCGTCCGTGTTGATATGCTGACGCAAGCACAGTGCAGTTGCTTGTATTGATATTCACACATGCGCAGTTGCTCGCGCCCTCCGCGCCCAGGCGACGCGGTCACATTTTTTGAGCTGCAAGCAGACGGCTGCGCGCCTGTCCGCTCGAGTGCTTGCTGAGGTGTTTGATGACAAGATTTATTTCACGCGGACCCTCGCGCACCAATGCGCCCATGCGGACACGGAAAGTATGAATTGGCATTATCACTTCTTTCTGAGGATTACTTTGTCAACTTTTTTTTTTTTTTTAATAAATTTCTTTATTAGGAGGATTAACCCCTTGAGATAATTATCTCGTTTTCAAGGGGGTCCTACTTTCTTCTCCTTGACTTGATGACTACCTACATGGAGTTGGCTCCAATCTTTAAACTCCGGCATCTCCTGCCAGAAGTCAGAAAACTTGCATTTTTCTCCTCTGTTTGGTGCCTGGATGTGCACTGTCGCGGTTTTTGTCAAAGCTTGAATTCCAAGAAATTTAATACTTCAGAAAATCGTGATCAAGACTTTTCAATACTTCTTAATACTTTTTGAGGGCCTTAACTTTCCAACATATGATTGATCAACTTTTAGTACTTTTTAAGACTCCACGGGCACCCTGTCCTCACATGTGGCCCCACTCACTTCTAGGATGCTGCTAACATTGACATGAACATTTGCTGCAGTGCTGCTGAACATTTCAGTAAGTCTGCGGAATTTACCCATCAAACGGTTGCTTCTTCTTCTTCTTCTTCTTAATTAGCGGGCACAGGCGGCTGGCATCCCAGCTTAAAGGTGCATTACTGCCACCTACCGGACAGCAGTGTGAAACAGTTTAGTGGGGAAAAAACAGGTGATGACTGCATGGCACAAGTACTGCGGCCACGGAGGGTTAAACTTGTCAATCAGTCTGCCCTCCGCCAACCACTGGAATGTTGCCAACTATGCTTTACAGTGATTGGTGGAGGGAGGGGAGGGCCGGACCTACAGCTGCTGCATAAAGCACATTTTTGGACAGGCATCACCCGTTCAAAGTTACATGACCTCAGCATTTCAGGATCTTTAACTTTGGGAGAGTGGGGGCATTAAAAGATATGGTGAAAGATGGAGGTTATGGACACTACTGTGGGTAGCGTCATGACAACACTCATGACAGCAGAGATTTTTACTCTTGGCAAATAATTACTAATTACTTGGATTTTTAGTTCAATGCTTTTACTTGTATGGGCAGTGGTGCAATGGTTTCGTCCGACAGTCTAAAGATGACATGAGTGCTGGGTGAATTGATCAGTCTAAATTGACCATAGGTGAAAGTGTGAATGGTTGTCTGTCTTTACGTTATCCCTTCAATAGACTGGTGGTACTCCCCGCCTCTCACTGGTTGCCAGCTGGGATAGGCTACAGCCGACCCTCTCGACTCAGTTTGGGTACACAAGATGACTGACTGACTTTTATTTGTAGCAGAGTATTTTCTTACAGTGTGTCTTTGCAACTTTTATTTCAGACCTGAAAACTTCCCGATCCACAGAAAACATCATTAGAAGACACCGACTCCACTCCACCAACTCATCAGTTCATGGTGCAGTGAACTGTCCATCATGAAACAGACTGTGGTCATTGTGATGATGGTGCTGTCAGGTCAGTGCAAATCACCTCAGCTTCACATTCATTCTGCTGTAAAATTTATGTATCTTGAGGATTTTTTATCTTTAAAATGAAAAAGAGAGACTGAATCTGGAGTCTGAGGTAAACATTCACACTGAAAATCTGCTTTTTGAATTAGTTTGATTTCAGTTGTGCCACTTCTGCCAAGTCTGAGATAAAATGTTAAACAAAGGCCCTGTCCAACATTAACGCCACCACCATGTTCCCATTGTGCTGTTTTTGTGTTTGTCCGTCTCTCAGCAACATTATAAAAAACAGCTCTCGACAGTTATTGATTCGGTTGTGATGGGAAAATATTTTTATAAGGTAGTGTTGTGATTTACCACAAGAGGGCAACAGTGTTCAGTCTATAGCATCAGCAGATGTGTGTTGTGCCTTGGCAGAGGTTAATGCTCTCAGAGGAGTTTCCAGTTTTATCTGTGTGTTGAGTTAGTGTAAGATCTGTCACACATTCAGTTGTTTGTTGAGTCACAAACTGGATAAATGCTTCAAAATAAATGTTTGTATCATTACCACAGGACTGTGTTTCCTACCTGCCTGTTTTCCTCACAACTACATCTTGGTTGAAAATGAAATGACCTGGGCTCAAGCTCGGGACTACTGCAGGGAGAAGTACATCGACCTGGCCTCTATACATAATGAGCAGGAGCATTCCAACGTCTATGAACTGGTAGGGGAGAGTCCCAGCTGGATCGGACTCCACGCTGACACTGAAACATGGAAGTGGTCTCTGGAAGACCCAAGTGCCTATGGTGAAGGAGAGGCTGAGTTCAGGAGGTGGAAAGATGGTGAACCCAACGACGGCCCGGGTTACCATAAATCCTGTGTGTCAATGATATACGACGGGACATGGGTGGATCATATGTGTGGTCGAACAGCTGATTTCTTCTGCTACATAAGTAATTCAATATGACCAACATCTTGATTATTATTAGTTATAAAGTAAAAATGTGATGAGCTGAGCTGCTGGATTGAGCTGTACTGGAACCTACCAAATGTTTCTGCTTTGTTACAACCTTAAAGCTAATGTTGATCTTTGCTCGTATTTTTATGTAGGGTTCATCTAATTTCTTTTCTGTGAATGCTTCCTAAATCTCGCTTGTCAATCATTCTGATTCTCCATTTTAAAGGCCATTCTAACTCAGCCATGCTAAAGGTCATGCTAAAGACCACGCTAACTCATGCACATGAGATACTTATCTGGTGTGCACTAGATACCGGTACTTTTCTTTACTTCATCAAAAATGTTTTTTTCTTCATGTCCCTTTAGGGGCTCCATACATTCTAGAGCTGCCATTATCTTCGTAGTCTATTGTTTTTTCTTGAGAAAGCTTGAATCAGAATGCAGGTAACTATCGTCTACACAAGTCTTAACGCCTCTTTATTGAAAATCTGTTGGTGACTTGATACTTGAATGCAACAAATTCATCTGATCTGAAACGGTATCACGACTGAAGCTTTATGCAAACTGCAGAAAAAAAATCGAACAAGCTCAAAATGACCTGATTGACACAAAACTCATTCATAAGTTTCTTGATTTATTATTCCCTTAAAGATATTATATTTTGTAGCAACATTAGGGGAAAAAAAACCAACTGAATGGATATTTAGAATTCCTTTTTGTAGAGAGTGAGAGTATTTTCAAAGACGTAAATGATTAGATTTTGCCCAAAAGTCCCTAAAATTCCTATTTTTTTATAACAGGCAAATCCCTAACAAGGTAGTGTTGCCATTTCACCAGAAAAAGGTAAAAGTATTCAGTCTAAAACATCAGTCCAGCTGGATGATGCCACAGTAGAGGTTCACGAGTGCTTTATCGTTATCAGTGCCTTCTCTTCAGTGGTCCCCTTGATCAGTTGTGTTTCCCAAGGCTCGTTGTTGTTTTCTTTTTTTAATGCTTCCAAAAAGACATGTTTATCACAAACCCAATATCTGGTTCCCCACTCCAAACTGTTAAGTCATTGGGCAGAAATAGGGAGAGCCAAAAACCAGTGGGTGACTGTGGTTCAGACCATCTTTCGTACACAGTCTGAGGATTCACTCAGCATGACAAAGTTGTTCATAAATCACTGAATTTAACAGAATTCTGTTTCCTGAAGAAACAGGAGAAACTTCATTCAGCATCATCCATGTGAAAGAGCCTAAGACCTGGGACCAGGCTCAGAGCTACTGCAGGGAGCACTACACCGACCTGGCCAGTGTGAGGAACCAAGCAGAGAATGATCAGATGATGGAGATGGTTGTGGGTTACACATGGATTGGTCTCTACAGAGATTCATGGAAGTGGACAGATGGGAGCGATCATTCATTCAGTGGCTGGGCGGTTGGTGCACCATCCTTATACCTGACAGCTGCTTGCGGTCTGTTCTACTTAGGCAAATGGGGCAATAGCAGTTGCTGGAAGCAATTCAAATTTGTCTGTTACGCTGGTGAGTTCTGAGTTGCTTGCTGTCAGTTTTTAAGCCACAATGTATAGAAATTTGTATATATTAAATTGTTACAGTTTAATTTTTCTTTTGCAACATAATAAGTGTTTCTGTTCCTGTCCATGAAACAGCTGTCAAGGTGACTAAGGTGCTGAAGGTGGGACTGAAGAAACCTGACACCTCTGTGGACATGGAGGAGCTCAAGGAGGACATCTTGGAAATGGTACATTTAGTTTATTAAGTATACTATTTATTTCCTGTGTTCGGTGACATTCTGTAAAATCTTAAACATAATAAATCTCTCTCTCTAACTGAACTATTTGCAATCAGAAAACATCAGAAACAGAATCAACATCGTTACTTATCATTACTACTACAGCTGCTACTTCAAATACATTGGGAGAATAGGGGAATCAAATTATTAATAAAAGTCCAGTACTAGTGTTTCAGAAACCCCTCATTTCTTTATTGGGACATTTTTGAAGGCACTTGATGTTTCCTTTATTAACCTTTTATCCCCAAACCATTATTTACTTATATTGATCATGGTAGTTAGAAGAGAGCTGGGTTTTACCTGACCACCAGTATTAATTTGAGGAAATACAGTACAGTGTATTTTTTATAGAAAGCAATTGAAGAATCAAAGGCTCATGTTGAACAGAAAGAATTTACATTTTTATTCCTAATACTGTGCTAAAATACTGAGCTAATCAGATGAAACCAGTATTACAAAATGCACTTAACTCTGTTTTTAGTTGTATTATGTATGTTGCTTTCAAGGGTTTAACCCTTTACCCCCTGAGCCTCCAAATTTCCACCTGGACTCTTTACACTTATTTTGATTTCAAATTCAAATTTAACCTGCAAAATCTAACATTCATGTGCAATTGCAGTTTTTTTGTTCACTAAAACTCTAACATCAAATTTAGTTTTTGTGTTTTTCTGCTATTCTTGCTTCATTGTTATTACACTCTTACAACACATAGTATATTGAAAAGCAGCTACTTATTATCATAATGACATCATATTCACTGTAAAGTGCAACGTCTCATCTCTCAGGAACCGTTGGAATTTTTCCAATTGCGCAAACCGTGACGTAATTACGGTAATCCAAAATCACTTGTGCAAACATATCGCCAGCAATACATTCAGTGTTAAAGGACAATTTTGTTTTGTTTAAGGCCTTCCATCAAAATGATTCCAACCATTCCCAGTCAGAAAACAACCACTGGGTCACTGGGAGAATAATGAAGATTGTTTGTGTTCCACAGTTTCATCAGAGACTGAGGGAGGATGGCCTGAGAGGGGGCTTCAAGCTGAGATGGGTGACACACCGTAATGGAAAGATTTTTCACAAGATGGACAAAGAGGAGGAGGAAGAAGAGAAGAGCTGTGACATCTAACATGGAATCTGATTTTCTAGCTGGTGCTGTACTGCTTGCTACCGCATATATCAGGGATGGCCCAATCAGCTTTTTTGGCTCCCGAGCCTGATCTTTTGATTTTGAGTATCTGCGGATACCAAGTCCTGATCCAGTACCTCATACTTGATAGAAGAGCTGCATTATTTTCTTTCTTTCACAAAACTTAAATACAAAATATCAAAGATGCCTTCAGCTTATCCCAGCTAGCATTGCTGTAAAAATCACAGATAACATCAAAACTTTGCTCAGGATGGTGTAATAACTTAATTTAGCTTCAATATTCAGTCACACCAACCACAAATACACTCAGTGCAGTATAAGAATAATTGAAACAATTGCACTTCAATAGAAATCTTAGGTGGTGTAAACATCTTGACTCAAATAGTCACAATCAAAAAAATAATTCACAAGAACGCAGTCAAAACATACTATATCCACTAATAGGTGTGAAAACCTGTGATACAGAGTGACTTTCATAAATCAACTTACTGTAAAAAAAAAAAAAGCGGAGCTTCCATACACTACCGTAATGTAGGTACCGTATTTTCCGGACTATTGAGCGCACCTGTCTATAAGCTGTCTATTGAATTTATTCGAACAGTTTCATGTGGTCCACTCTGACCGGGTCTGATGTGATGAGCCTAAATGTATCGGCGGCACAGAGCTTGCGAGCTTGTAAAAAGCCAACGAGCTTCGTGCTGCCGATACATGAGAAACACTGGTGTTTAAGTTCAATGCGTCGGAAAAAAGTAGTGGCTTATAGTCCGGAAAATACGGTAATTTGTATGGAATGCTGCATGTCTCTACTTACTCCATTCCCCTGCATTACTGCCGTAATGTATATAATATATACAAAACACTCTAATTGTTGACTTTCAGAATCAGCTGGAATTACATTGTTACCCTAAATGTTTGAGGAATTACGGTGATGTGATTGATGTATGTCACTTTCTGTCACCGGCTAAATGTTCCACTTCAAATGCTGCAAACAGTTTCGCTGAAGTAGCTGACTGTCCTGTATTTGGTTTTCACATTTGGTCCCTTCAAGACTTGCTGTAAACTGCCATAAGGCAGCTTGTAATGCTGTAATCTGTCAGTCTGTGTGCATGCACATTTTTGCAATAAAGTTTTAGATAAAAAAACAAACTCTGGACTTGAAAGAAGAATAAATATTATAGTGAGAGTTTGGCTTAAGTTCTACATCCTATTCTGTTTAATTAGTACACAGAAATGTGAACAAGGACTGCTTGATTACACTTAGTTTAGTTGGACATTTGAGAGTTTGAGCTCGAGGACAGCTGACGCATATGGTCGGTGTCTTAGTAATGCTTATTTGTAGGTTCAACATCCAATACTGTCAGATACACTGTTGATTACTGCTTTCATTTGCGAATTTTGTGTGGTAGTGATTTTCATGTACTTTTTATGCTTCTTTCCTTAATCAAGTGATTTATGAAAATCCTGCTCATTGTTATCATTTAGAGCACTTAGAATAGGAAACAGTGAAAATAGTATGGATGCTGATATGTGCCATTATTACATAGTCTGAAAATAATGCTTGATGAACCAACACATTTGCCAGTTAATTGAATCCTTGAAGTTATTTTTGAAATCTGTAGAAATCTGCCTACATTTTGTTTTCCACTCATTTATTTTCCTGTTTAAGGTTGTGTTTGCTTTGCTTTAAAGTTGCAACCTCAACTTCAGTCCAATAGACTGAATAGACTTGTGTACAAACAATACAAAGTGTGCACACAACCAGGGGGCAAAAGACTGCTTCCCAGTGAAGTGATATCAATGTAGATGCTGACTTGTTTGTAAGTTCTCGCTGACTCAATTGCAATAAAATGTCATATCATAGAAAACTCTATTTGTCTTTCATTTTCACAAATCAGAAAAACATGAATTTCACTCAACTTAACAGGTTCTGATGGTTGTTTTGAACGTCTACAATACCAGGATTATGGTGGTAACATCAGATTCAAAGTAAAAATGTTCACGACAAGGCTACTTTATGGTCTGCCAACATTTAGAAGGAAAAAATAGCTGCCAATGTCACTGTAAATATTGGGTACACTACAAGTCTGATAACTCGTTAGCTAGGTCTGGGACAGAGATGCTCAGACCATTTATATTTGCAAAACGAAAACAAAAAATCCAAATTCGTTTGTTTTTCAATATCCCGCTTGTTAACACAGATCAAATATAGGAAAGTTTAAATACTGTCCACAGGCAGATTTTGATTTTCTTAATTAATTTGTGTGATCTACTTGACCTGGAAGTTCTATTGTCTGTGTTTTTACCGCAGCACAATAATTTATAATTGTATACAAAATAACTGCAGATAACTATTTTTGTCTCATTTTATAATGGTAACGAAAAATGGGATCCATTTGTATCCATTTGATTAATTTGCCATAGTGTTTTTGAATTTGCTGTTTTCGTTTTTGAATTTGCCATTTTGTTTTTTGAATCAGCCGTAGTGTTTTTTGGATTTGCTGTAGTGTTTTTTGCTCAAGCTTTTTGGGTTTGCTGTCGTGTCTTGCACTTCATGGCCACTGTAGAAGTGATCTGTTTCTAAATTTCTGATAAATACAGCTTTTAGCATTTTGAGAATAAAATAGAAGTATTTTGAAAAAAGAATTAAAAGTAATTATTTTTTTATCTTAATGTTGTGATTTTTCTGCACTGCACAAATGTGTGTTTTGTGTTCAAAGACATTGGGCTATTTATATAAACTGTTTTAAAGACACAAATAAGCTCCTCTCTGTTGTTTCAAGACAAAATATCTACAAATGCCACATCATCCTCTCCTGCATTTAACGTTATCTCAACATAAACTTAGTCGAAGTTGAAATTCATCAATACAATACAAATTCAAGTATCTTCAAAATAGAAAGGATGCATTTAAAAATATACGTTTTTCGCAGCATGACATGTCGGATTCAAAAGTATACTGTGTAACATTGTGTCAATGCTTTGTTTAGATTTATTAATGGAGTAAAAATAAGGAAAGAGGCAAAACAAGAAACTATAAGCGATGTATATTTAAGATGGCAAAAAACACATCAACGTAAAACGTCGTGTGTAAAATTTTTCCGATAGCCTTGAACGCAGCACAGCTCTTCGCTCTGACCCGGATGTATTTCCGTTCAACTTTATATCCCACAATTCCTTTCTCTGTCTTCCTCTTTCCCCTACAGCAGCCATGTCTAAGAGAGGTATGAAAACCACCTTGTAAAATCCATGTCCATCTACTGTTTTTGAAGACACTCCACGGCTTATAATGTTGTCTATGCGTGATAGAGAAACGAAGACAAGATACTTGTGTGGTTATTTGTGAATCTGTGAAAGCGGTTCACTAATTTTGATCGTTAGCATTTTCATTGGCTAGCTGACTGAAGCCATGCTAGCGCCATGTCGGCACGAAGAGGCCGAAAATCTGTATGTGCTTCTCATTGTTGACTGCAGGCGTGTTAAATTGTTATGTGGGTAATGTCGTATGTTTGTAAGTCAACTCAAAGTAGGTTATTTTCTACAATTTGGATAAACTGAGTGAATATGCCCCCGTTAGCTGAAGCTAGCATATAGAAGCTAAGTGGAGCCGGTCCATACGTGGTGTGAATGGTGGTGAGCGGTGTCAAACTGTCAACGAAAACTTGTGTGTCAAATTGTAAGTGGGTGGTTGCAAGATTTTATTATCAAATGCCAGGGGGCTGTAATCCTAACATTAGATGATTCAGAAGTTGTAAATATAATGCATTAGGAAAAGGTTCGTTGTGGAAATCTGACAGCATGCATCATCACCACACAGTTTCCTTGAGAGGAGACAGTGAAATCATCAGAACCAAAAGGCAAATGGGTTGTCGTTTGTTTGATTTTCAGTTTTTGAGACTGCAAGTTGTGAGACAGTGTGCTGTTGAGATGTGTGGATTTGTTATCTTTTCCAAGTACAAGAATACAGTGTTAGAAATGTTCTAGTGATTATCCAGCTAGAATGTGAAATACAGTTTCTAGCTTTTCTTCTGTAGAATAGTTTTTCTGAGATAATGTTGGTCTAGTGTGGCAGAACTTTCTTATAAAGTATTTCTTTGAATTCCCACAGGACGTGGTGGTTCATCTGGAGCCAAGTTCCGCATCTCACTGGGTCTCCCAGTGGGAGCGGTCATCAACTGCGCTGACAACACAGGTACGTCCTAACTACACTGTCATGTCATGGCTCTAAACGCATGTGCAGCTTTGTGAAATGTAAAACTTTAAGGGGTTATACTGATGTAACGCTCCCACAAAAAAATTGTTTACAAGACTCATTTAGAGTATGTTCTCATGTGTTTGGTCAAAATAAACTCATCACTGTTGGGGTCAGTAAGAAGGCTGATAGTTGAACCCTGATGCTGACTTCACTGACGCTGGATGAAAAGATGGTTTTGTGTGATCTAACAACCAGTTGCATTATTTGATGTTGTACAAACGTGAGTCCATAAACAAAGTTAATGTGAATGTGTCCTGCTACAATACTGGTGGGCACTAGTGAGTAGAACAGAAGTGATAATGATTTAGAAAATAAAATGCGAGTGCATGGACATGCGGTCATTTTGCAGTATATAGTAATAACCCAATGAGATTACAACTTTAGCTTCCTTAAGAAATTAAGTGTTTGAAAACTGTGCAGACTCCGATAGAACCCAAAATGTTAACATGTTAGACCAAATACAGAGGCATTGCTTGTGTAATTTCTGATGGTCAACATCTTGTGTGCTGTTGTCCCAAAGCTACTTTTGTGTTTTGTAGACAAACAAGTGTGTAGTATAGGTACTGGCTCCATTGTGGTTATGCCAGATAAAGGCAGGCACATCAAGTATGTGGTTGTAGTTCATCATTCAGTAGCTTTGTGATGGTGATTTGGATTTGTGCTATCACACCTATTGGTGCTCTCCCCCTTCCAAAAGCACTTGCTTTGTCTGCTCAGTGGCTCGGTGAGTTGTCGTAGAAGGGAATATTGATGTCATCCCTGTGGGTGAGACGGCAGCGATCAACTGTAGCTGACTGATCTCAATCAGCGATGAGACAAGCAGAAGAAGTGTTTAGGTTGAGCAGGAGAGCTCAACCAAATTTACTGTTTATCTTCCTGTTTTCATGATGTTGGTGTTCTCCCTCTGCCTCTACAGGTGCCAAGAACCTGTACATCATCTCCGTGAAGGGCATCAAGGGGCGTCTGAACCGTCTGCCTGCTGCAGGAGTGGGTGACATGGTCATGGCCACAGTCAAGAAAGGCAAGCCAGAGCTCAGGAAGAAGGGTGAGTGGAAAAACTAGGCAGTATTCAAATTACTGTAGTATTTGGGTGGAGTTTTAGTCTTATATCAAACACTGATAGAGGTGGAAAAGGGTGTATACCTGTAGGTATAGAATAAAAAATCTTACCTCAGTATATATGCTTTTTGACAGTAGAAACACCTGTTTAAACATGTATTCAAATACACAGCCCATCTGTGCATGACAGTGAAGGTTTTTATTCTGTCCTTTAAAGTCTCCCTGAAATTAAAAATGTATTTTTCAATCGTAGATCACATCTCTGGTCATATTGTTCACTTGCGTAATGTTAGCCAAAATAAATCTGTTTCTGTATTTTTATGTCAAAGTTTATAACAAATCATTACATCCATCCTTTCATCTGCTGTTGAGTGAGACAGTTCAGGTTACCACCAGAAAGCTCTGAAAGTAATATCAGTGGTAGTAGTAATCAGTAGTATTACAGTATTTGTAAATAGTACTAATGCTACCTAGTAACATTAGCTAGCCATGGTGTTTCAGTGGTTCAATCAAATTGCTCCAAAGTGTTCCCAGCTTCATATATTTTATTTATTTTTTGCCAGAAATGCATCACTGTACAGACGTTAGACACTTTTAAAATACAGTTTCAGGTGGACTTTAATGACTGCAAACTCTTTGACAGAATACAGTTAAGCAATTGATGTGCTGGTGTATGTTTCATTGTTTTTACAGCGGTGTTATTCAAATGTGTGTGTTTAAAACAGGCATCATTTACATTGTCAGATGAATGCCATGGTTATATTTATACACCTGTATGCTGATGCATGTTAAGACAGCACTGAAAGCACAAGGTCTAATCACTGAAGTGCTGCAAAACATTTACTTCATAATTGTAGTTATTGTGGATGTTACTGCAATATTTCTAAATGACATTTAAGTGAAGTAACGGATTCCCACGGCCAGTTTCTATTGCAGTGATAATGTGACAGCTGGTTAGTGCAGACGTTTGTGTCTCTGAGCTTGAATGAACCCAACCCTGACTCTTCACAGTGCATCCTGCGGTGGTGATACGGCAGCGGAAGTCGTATCGGCGAAAAGACGGCGTGTTTCTCTACTTTGAAGACAATGCAGGGGTCATAGTAAACAACAAAGGAGAAATGAAAGGTGGGTTTGTTTAGGTGTTGCACCAAGTTCATTCATCAGTCATTGGATTATTTGCACAGGAGACAATACAGTTGCACTGGTGTGTCTTGACTTCAGGCACAGAATACCCAGTGGCAAAGTTAGGCTAAAGTGTTAAATCCAGCAGTGCTGTTTTTGTTAGTACATGAGTGGAATTCAAAGTCATCTAAAGATTTGCTTCCTTGTAAAGTTGCATTGGTGCTCATTTCAGCAGGACATTTGTCCCATTGAAGTCACAAATAGATTTTAGTGCTGATAGCAGCGGCAGGTGTGCAAGAATTCAACTCCCCCTTCCAAAAGCACTTGCTTTGTCTGCTCAGTGGCTCGGTGAGT
The DNA here is from genome assembly GCA_900323345.1 of Pseudochromis fuscus. NCBI lineage: Eukaryota > Metazoa > Chordata > Actinopteri > Pseudochromidae > Pseudochromis > Pseudochromis fuscus. The sequence continues at coordinate 24,270 of OOFC01043204.1, forward strand.
TGTCGTAGAAGGGAATATCGATGTCATCACTGTGGGTGAGACGGCAGCTATCAACTGTAGCTGACTGATCTCAATCAGTGATGAGACATCTTCAGCCTGCTCAACACAACTGAAGTGTTTGGTCATGTTTAGGTCTTTTTTTAATATACACTTAATCGGTAGTATGTGATAGTTTGAAATTTAGTATTTCATCTGTTAAACATGGTGATGGTATTGGGACTAAAATCACTCGTCTGTATCAACAGGCTCAGCCATCACAGGCCCAGTGGCCAAGGAGTGCGCCGACCTGTGGCCCAGGATTGCCTCCAACGCTGGCAGCATAGCCTGAGTTGGACTCTGCACCTGTTTGTTTTCAATAAAAACTGTTGGTAATCAAGTTGCATGTCTTTGTGGTTTCATTTTCCATTCAGGTAAGGGGGGAAAAAACAAGATTGGCACAGGAATGTGTTAACATCTTTGGGAAAGGTTTTGATATAATGTTCATAACGGTTGCTGATAAGAACTGCAATTCATGTGATAAATATGAAAGTGTACGATGGCCTTCTTAAGGTACTTAAACTCCTCCTCTTGGGGAAGATTTTGTCCCTGATTTGGAGGGGGCTGTCCACTCTTTTCTAGCTAAGCACTGTGGCCTTGGATTTGGAGGTGCTGCTTCTCATCATGGGTACAAGTGGCTGGAATGAGCTTCCTCCTTAGGGTGGGCTCTCCATTAGATGGGGTGAGGAGCTCGCTGCTGCTCCTTCACATTGAAAATAGCCATGGCCTCTAATTAGGTTGCTTCCCAGACACTTCCCTGGTGGGGTGTTCAGGGCATGTCCCACTGGTAGGAGACCCTGGGGAAGACCTAGGACACGCTGGAGAGATGGTCTCTCGGCTGGCCTGGGAATGCCTCGGGATTCCCTGTTTACGCTGTTGCCCCCGTGACCTGACCCAGACAAGTGGTAGAGGATAGATGGGTGGATGGACCATGTGCTCCAAATGGTTGAATTACCATTGAATGTTGTAAATTAAGTTCCCCAGAACAACCACTACAGGAGTGCACCTGAAACTCGACAAGACTTCATCTGTGATGGCTTTATTTCACAAACTGTAGCTTACAGACATCATACTATGCTCTGTTTAGTTATTACACAGTAACAAGAGACACAACAACATTGACACTGAAAAGGGAGGGTGTTGAGGAAAGTGTTGTGACTATTATAAACCTGAGTACCATTAACTGGCATTTAAGTGCCTCCATAATGTAGGACAGCAACTCTTAAACACAAGGATTGCATACAAAGGTGAAGGAGGAAATCTTTCTAAATCTGGCAATTAGCACTTTGACATGTGAGTTTATTGAGAAAAATACAGTGTAGGTCCAAAGAGGCAACAGTCCAGGAGCACGGCACTAACCGGAATCTGACTCACATACAGTTATATAGCAGAGGCTGACACACGTATACCATCTGTTCATCCTGGAGCCCGTACTGAAAAACTCGCCGTCATATCCAGGATATCTTTGTTATCTAGGTTCACCAAACTCAACCATGTGTGGTCAGGATGAATGTGGTCATATAACAGGCAGTGTTGTCACAGGTGAGCAATCACAAATACAGACAGGTGTACCGCTGCATATTTGTCACATGAAGAAGTCAGAGCACTTCAAAAACTTTTAACTTTAACCTCAATTCCTGCTTCATAGTACAGGCCTCAGGTAGTGTGTGAATGTGTTTTGTGTGTGTGGTCTACTTGGTGAGAAACCAGGTGTGTACTCCTTCCCCGCCCTCCTCCGTCACCAACACACCCCACCGCCTGGTGTAAACTCCATCCATATTCCCCAGTGGAATAACGAGAGGTAGGCGCAAAAAAATTCTAGATTTTCAACTTAGAAATAAAATATTCTAAATGGCAGAAGGTGAAGATTTTTGCACAGACGTGGCCTCACAAGGACTGGGTTTTGAAAAAGATCTTCACAACTAAGACACAGGTAAGAATACTGTATATGTGCAGGTGTCGGCAGGTGAAATAATACGACACTTTACAAAAATACCAAACACTGTCCTCATAAAGCAGAGCTTTTCAGCTGGTTCAGGCTTAAAATGTGCACGGTAAGTTTTCTAATGAACACGTAGTCAGAAAGTTAATAGAATTATACAGGGATATTAGAATAAGTCATCGCAAGAAGTAGTTTTCAAGTAAAGTTTATAATTTACAGATGTTGATGAGAGACCAGAGGTTGTGTAAATTAGTATTGTTACAGGTTAATGTGGACTGTATTCCACAACATGGCGGCTCCTAATTACCTTCAAATTTGATGTAGATGTTAGATTTTAGTCAGGATGCATCATTGGCACAAGTGTACAGGTGTCTCAAAGTCGTATGTGTAATTGACTTGTCCTGGTTTCGAAATGTGAGCTTTTTTTAAACACCCTATTATTTTTGTAGTTTTTACTTCATCTAGGTTGAGCTGTTTTCTCAGTAGTTGTATAAAACAAATGTGCAGGTGTAGTTATGGTGTGCTGGAGAGGGGTTTACTGGTGCATTCAAATGGGGTTGTATTCCCAAGTCTGTTTTAATGCCCCCCTCAGTGTGAAACTTTTCATTATACCCTCGCATTTCCTACATTACTCGCTCGTTAGCTTGCTTAGTTGTTAACCTCTGTGACTTATACATGCTGACAGTAATGTTAGAGGGCGATGAACTACCCATAAAACTAGAATTTAAGTGGAACTACCATTTACCTAGTGTGCTTTGAACAACCAGGGGTCCTTTCCAGAAAGGAGGAGTAAGAAAGTCTGATTTTATCCCTGAACTCTGAGTTGATCAACTCTGAAGTGGGAATCTCAGTTTTGGTTCCAGAATCGATCTTCTTCATTGATTCAATCAACTGTTTGTTCACTTTGAGTTAAGCGCTAGCATTAAAGCCGTCATCACTGGAGCTCTAATACAATGTTTGACCATGGGAACTGGAAAAAAAACAGAAGTTAGACACGTTAATGATGTTTTGGCCAATACGAGACATTTTAAGGAAACAGAAGAGAATTACTCACTGTTTAAATGATAACTTTGACTGCGGTAGTCTGGTCGTGAAACTACCCTTCCTTTGAATATTACAGGTGACAAACTGGTGGAATGTATTTGATTTAAGTTATTTTTATTTAATTGTAATCGGAGACATTGCAAGACTTAGCACTATGATGGTACATCAATGTGGTTTAATATTTGACATACGTTGGAGTTTGAGTTTAATTTCAATACTTGTGCGTTGCCAGTGTTATAAAGGAAAACTGCTCTGGGGAAAGAATGAAGTGCAACACAGAGAATTTGCTCTGATTTGAGAAAATACCCATGGTGTGTAATATTAAAGATATGGTCAGAGAGTGTTCAGGTAATTGGTAAAATAACGTGTGTGATGAAAAACAGGAAAGTAACGTAATGAAATACATTTTGAGAATCCACACATCTAATCAGGGCATTACAATCATCTCCTAACCTAAATCTATGGGAATTCAACTTCACAGAAATGCAACTGTTTCAGGCTCTGCAGGAGGGAGTAGATACAGAGAAACTGTTTTGTTGAAGAAATCCTGCCAGTGATCATAACATTTCTCTCATCCAAGGGTTAACAAACTCAGTTTCCCACTCAACCAGCTCTGTGGAACGGACCGCAGGAGTCTTTTGGCACCAACGTCATCATTGCCTAGCAGCAGGGTTCTCGTTACTTAGGTTCGATGTTACAACTTGTACACATTTATGTGTACACTACTTTCCTTGTAACCATGAGCTGATGAGGTCCCCTTAAAGGCAGCAAGAATTTTCTGATATTAAGGTGAACATACCTTTGTTCACATCTGCTCAAGACTTTAGGTGATTTTCCACTACATGGTACCAGCATGACTCAACTTGGTGTGGTTTGGTTTTCCATTAGATAAAGGGAGCTGGAGCTTGGTACCTGGTACTACTTTTTTAGTACCTGCTCTCATGTCATTCCAAAAGAGGACTGGCTAGGTACTACAGCGCAAATTTTTGTACCCACAGTCGACACAGTCTGCACAGTGATAGTCAGAGTAACACATTTCTACAATGTGTGAAAAAACACTCAAAAGATCGGTCCAAAGTACAATAACAGCACTGTAGTGCAACGTTAAAATGACATTTAAAAAATGTCAGCAGGATTCTGAGGTCTGACTGCTGCTACAGAGGTTGTAGCAGGTTTTTAAACAGGCTCTAACTTGATGAATTAACAACATATTTGAAGTTCAAACAACTAATTTCTTGACTGAGACAATTGAAACAAACTTCTTCCTGTGATACTACAACAGTGGAATTGTGAAGTCTACTTCACTAACTTTTTCCTCCTTCGCCTGACCACCAGTTGCAGGGAGGCAGTACTATACTCTGTAATGAAAAAAGCAACCGAGATGAGATCATTCCAGTTCAGTCCAGTCGCACTGGTACCATGTAGTGGAAAAACGCCTTTTTTCGCATGGACCCTTTTCCAGGAGAGCTGGTTCTGTTCTGGAACCAGGGAACAATGGTGCCACCTCACATGCCACCAATTTGTAGGGGACCTTTTGGTCCTCTCCAAATTAAATTGGCAAATTGTTGACCAGTCAGCTTTTAGCATGTTATTGCAAATCGGTACTTTACTAATTGTACCTATATGTAACTGCTAAACGCATGAGCCAATTATGGATACTGCACAAATAGCAACAAATATGACATAGATTTTCAGACCTTGGTCATGGTTTTTCCCTCTTAAATAAGATCCACTTACTGATGACAAATTAAGGTACTGGTATTTTCTGGTTCCTAAATACTTGTTGGGTACTTTTGGTGGAATTGCTTAGAATAGTTCTACATTATTATTGAGAAGTAGATCCCAACCTGTTCTGTGTTGGTAAGTAAGGTAGAACAATGCATTAGTTATGGTCCGGTCTTCTGAAACTGTGGTTTGACAGAACAATGAGATTATTTGTACCTGAAGAGCGACTCTGCCTCTGAGACATTTATCGAACAAACACTCCAATTCATGGTATCACATCCAGTCTGGGATTAAATGGTCTCCCCCCTCTCCCTCTGGTGTCCTTGTCCCCGGGGGGCTCAGTGCGCGCAATCAGTGTGGGGCTAGGCTGGGGGCGCTGTTCACAGGTAGCCTGGGGGTGGGTGTGCCACGTTCCATCGCGGTAGGTGCAGTAGCATACCGTCCGGTCATCAATGTTCACACGCTCCCCTGCTGGGATCACCCTGTTCCCAGCAAAGCAGTTGGGACCTACAGGGACAATAAAGACAGTGCAGTTTGTCTCTGGTCTAAGACTGTTCCTTATCAAACAACGTTTACAGTTGAAAATGTTAGAATAGTGTTTCTTGTGACGCAGCCCTCCACACTTGGGTTAGGCCTTAGGTTATTGTTAGGTATAACACAGATTACTTTTTGGAGTTAGAGTAACAGGGAAATAGACTTTCACCCGAACACCTTATCACTGAAATCAGCATTTTAATTTACAACCTTGGACCAATATTTTAAATTTTAGGCCACAATGTCTGTCTTTTGTCCCAAATTGTATGGCATGTCTTTCTTACCCTTTTGGACAATAAAAATCTGTTTACCACACCTTAAATGAGAAAATCAATACCATCATGCGATTTTTGTCATCTTTTCCAGAGCAGTTTTAGCTAATAGTAGCATACATGTTGTCAATCAAGCTGCTGTTAGCGGCACAGTTAAGATTACCATAGAGAGACACTACAGTAAGTGGTACTAAAGTTATCTAATAATGTTAGCTAGCTAGCTATGGTGTTTTGTTGGGTTCAGTGGTTCAGACAAATTGCTCCAAACATTTTGCCCTGCCTACATATGCTGTCTTTGCAGGATATGATACTCTCCAAATGCCCTTTCAGTTGGACTTCAAATATTGCTACCTATGAGTAAAAGAGAGTGTCTAATGTGTGAACAATGTTACTAACATTTAGAATGTCTTAATGTTAGGTCAAATACAAATGTCTCCTCCCCTAATACATTTTTCTGCACAACTTCCAACCATCATGTCCTTGCAATATATCTATTTTTAGAAAAGCAGTTATATATTTTTTCAAATAGGTTATACTGATTAGCTGGCAAGCATAAGATGTAAACAGCCTGCCTTTAATATCATTTGCATCCCTCATTCACAGATGGGGGTTCCTTTACTTGGCAGCTACCTGTGAAACAATTACCAACACCAGTCAGCGGGAGAAGAGGAAGTACAGTTCATCTGATGCCAGATCTGACCGCGTCCGATAAAACACAGCTGACGTGAGGGAATTTGGCAGCGGAGAGGAAAAAAGAAAAAAACAAAACAATGACGCAACAAACCGAACCATCTGTCCCACTGTCTGTCCAGCAGATGAACAGTAAATATAGAAGGTACAACTTAACTACACCTGCCATAAAACAGCATGAGCAAGGCGACTGGGAACTAGATAGCCTGTATTATGTGTGGTTCATGTTCTTTAAAGGGGTCAGGAAAAATCAATTAGGTCATCTTTGACCGTTTAGCTACTTTTGCTGTCTTCAAGTATAGCAATGCATAATAGCAAAGTTATTATTATCCCTGCTGCTTTTCCTGCCTAACACACATCAATCCCACGATGTTTAAAAGGGACTTTAATGCCAGTGGCAGTGAAAGCATGCATGACATAACCGGGATGGTGCTTTAAGCTGCAGGGTGTGTGAGCTGACGTAACCAGTGCTGCTTCAGAGAGCTGCAGGGTTTGACCACACACACTGCCACAATGGCTGCTTTACTTAATGATGCGCATAGCATACACAGGAGCTTAAATATGTGTGTGTGCTTGTGTTAAGGATAAAGATTGAGAGATGGGATATGACAGCACATGTGGCTGTGTTGCTGTACCAGTACAGAGGGGAGTGTATGACTTGTACACATGCATGAAACAGTCAATACCTGTAGGTAGCGAACAAAAATAGAGGTAAAAAGGAGCAAATGTTGGACTTGCATTCCTCACAAGGCCAGAGACACATTTCCAAATGAATACTAACTAACCGCTTGCTATCATCCATGCTGATTAGAGTTTTCCTTGCCCTGCCGAAATGTTCCTGCTGAACTTTGATAACATGTTCACCATATCCACTTTATGAGTCAATAAGTGAATCAGATACTGCTCTACACTCTTGTATCATGAAAAAAATTAACTTTTTGTTTTTTATTGATAGTTTGTGGCTTGTAGGAATTACAGATTAGTATGCCTGAAAATTCAATATATTTAATATTGCCAAAAAATATATGGTGTATTTTTTATACTGTAATTAAGAAGAAAGAAGAATTCTTTATTTGTCATTA